>ML677334.1:48693697-48761160 GCA_007922305.1 Dermatemys mawii
ACCCAAACTTCCTACCCTAGCCAGCTGAATGTGATTGAGAGTTGGGGACAGCAAGTGACAAGGGAACGGGAATGGAGTGATCAGGGGGTGGTGTCACAGTAAAAATCGCTGTGTACAGTGCTGATGTTTTTACATGTATTGGATTGTGGGTGGGGAAGGGTTAAAAGTACAAGTATGGAATAAAAAATTCCTTTGCAGATTGCTAAAGGCCAAGGGAGAAGGGAATGGGTTAATGTGAGAATTCAGCCAGGCCCAGAGATAAGAGACCTGCCAGCCGCCCAAGGTCAACTTACACAGACACACACTCTCTGCATGTCAAGCCGCCAGAGTCTGCATCCCAATCCCAGCTGGCCGGAGTGTTGTGGAAAAGCTAAGAAAGCTGTGGAGAGCCAGTTCGGACTGGTTCAGAAAGCAGGGAGCACAGGGGACCAGTGGGGGGGCCTTCCCCAGTCAAGACACCCCCAGGAAAACCCAGAGCTTAAAAACCCTCCCAAGGGCCAAAAAGCAAGTTGGAGATATATAGTGGAGCCGGATGACCTGTACACAGAGCAGAACTCTCGTCTACCCTTCTCCTTACATTACACCGAGGTTTGGCCAGCCTTGGATTGTGTGTGCGCGCGCGCGAGTATGAAAGTGAGTTAGGGCTCAGGCTTTCTTCCTTCCTCTGAGTGATGTGGGGCGCACCCCACACTCACTGCTATTGTTTGGTTAAGAAAGCTTTAAAACTTAGTCACTTAGTGTACACTTTCATTTCCACCCCTAACGATCCTGCAGCCTCAGCCTGATTATCTGAGGCCCCAGGCAGATTGGTAACATAAATCTGTCACAGCGGGGCCTTGGAGGAGGAGAGGGACATGGGCGTGGTCCTAGGGAAAGGACAGAGCAGGGGGCAGGGCAAGGGTATTTGCATGATTAGATAATTGGCAACCCTACCAGGCTGGCATGTGAAAACCCTGGCAGTCCTAGCAGAGCATGGGCACCAGTGTACATGGGTGCAACACCACCCACATGGCTTGTATGTGCATGGGGGCACATTCATTATTGTGCCCTGGGATTGCTATCGGAGAGCCTGGCCGTAGCAGTGCCTTCAGAGCTGGTGGCTGGAGAGCAGCAGGTGCTGGCTGGGAGCCAGCTCTGAAGGCAGTGCTGTTGCCAGCAGCAGCAGCAGACAAGTAAGAGTGGCCTGGTATGGGGGGGAGGGTGTCATCACTGACAAACATTTTCAAAGGGCGTCCCAGAAAAAAGGTTTGAGAACCCTTGAGGTAGAGACTCATGTGCGTTTGTACCGCACTTAGCACAGAGGCCCAGCCCAACGCTACTGTAATACAAGTAATCAGCAACAATTGATCTAAGAGATAGTATATTTATATTACTAGCCAAACTCTTAGTCCTCAGTCTGGAGAGTTTTCCCCCAGAACTGGCTAGCACAGATTTGAGAGTGACTGCTAGAGAATGTGAAAGTGTCTCTTTCAAAGAAGTCCTAGGTCCGATTTGACTCCGATATGCTATGTAACTGGATACGCAGAGAAGCTTTTAACTGCCTCCTTTTCTCTGCCTGTAAAATGGAATTGCATTTGTAAAGCGCATTGTGATCCTTGGCTGAAAAATGCAATGTAAGTGCAAATTATTATGAACAGAGATGGGCTCAGGCAACAAATCCATATCCCAAAGTTTGAGAACATTTGATTGAGAATTGGACTGATGTATCCAATGTATATTACTCAGTGGCCCAGAGCTTTGAGAGCCTCCCCGCTAACCTATGTATTAGTAGTTTTGGTAAAGATGTTAAAGGACACTGTCAATGATTTGCAGGTTATTTTATCTTTAAAAAATAAGATCTGTACTGTGCCCATGTAAGGTGTATACTGGGAGTAAATTCTACATTTGTCTGTGTTTATCCTTTAAAAAGTAATCCTTTCCATGCCATTTGCATGGAGCAAAGACCTTCTGTTTGCCTTCATTGGGACCAACAGCATCTGTTGTCTTCATGTGGAAGTAGCCAAGCACCAGATCCTGTAAACATGTACAAACATAAGTTCAGTGGGATTACTCATAAGGAAAGTTACTCACAAGGTTGAGTGTCTGCAGGATCAAGCCACAAGAGAGGCAGAAAGACAGAAAGTTGAAGGAATAGAAAATATAGAATGTTTCATCCCCAGATGGGGCTGCGGGATAAAAAGTATAATAGATGGCAGCAACCTGCAGCAGCACAATGTATCAGCTAGAGAAGGGAGCGGCTTTCTTTGAAAGTCATGGTCCAGAAATTCAATCTGCACTCACTGTACAGCCCATTAGTCAAGGAGATTTTGCCACCCATCTAAAGGGTGGATCGTGGTCTGGAAGCAGAGAGAGATGTGGAGAAGATTGTAGAGAGACAGAAAGAGGAACTGAGAACAAAAGGAGTAAGAATATGGGAACCTATTAGAAGAACAGCAGGACAGAGTGGGAAAGGAGGATTAAAAATGAAATTGTGAGGGGGTTGAGAGAGTGATCATGGAAGACAGGTGTGATTCAGAGACAGGTAAACTTCCCTCCTTTTACCCTAAGAGAGGAGTTTTAACTAAACCAGACTGAAAAATAGAAGAAAGTGAGTGAGGGTGTGTGTAATGGAGATGGAGGGAAGAGAGAAATGTGTTCTGAAGAAATGAAAAAATCTTAAAGGGAAAAATCCCTGACTTTGTTAAAGACATTAATATACTGTAGAAAAGTTTACGGATGCGAGACAAAAATACGACTGAAGCAAGACAACATGGAAGGGAAGATAAAACAGTAGAGGAAGAGAACAGAGAAATTTGGAAAAACAGAAATGGTGTAGTATGTTAATTTGCATTGGTTGTACAGAAATATTGCTGTCAATATTGTATTAAAACATGCAAAACAGTGATTGTTATGAGCTAAATTTTGCAGTGACTGAACAGAGATATTGGCCAGTACATCCTCTGGTGAAGAAATTCAGCTAGCCAAGGTAATAGAACACATTGTAGAGCTCACTTTACTTCCACCTACCTCCTATCCTGAACTCTGTCAGCACGTGTTACTGATTTCACCACACATACTAGCCAGCTATGTGCATGTGTGCACACGGTTGGAGGATGGAGAAATGATCTTGCTTAATCTGCACACAGTATTTGTTTTGGGATGTAATGTGAGGGCTGCCATTAAACAATTCTCTCCTTTGATTCTCTTAACTACTAAGGGGAGAGCCTGCAGGCTTTAGAAGAAAAGCTTCTTTGTTCTCTCACCAGCACAGGTTACAATTTAGCATAAGCTAATAATTTATAAATTAACGCCCAGATCATGAATAGTCCTGCCAACTCCAAAGAACTACCCAAAGTGTAGAAAGCTGAACACTTGAAGAAGTCTTTGGAGGATCAACTGAACTTCTTTTTCTATTTGCAGAAAATCTGTGAAATTTGTGCAGTTTTCCACAAGTATTACCTTAAATTACTCAATTTTTTCCATATGATTAATCAAACAAAGACTTTGCTGTGAGTGATACTCCATGTTTGAGCTGTTAGCTGTCATTGGTCATTAGAGTCACATGGTATTATTTTCTGTTTCCCAAATGGATTAGCATAACTCATCTAATCAGAAGGAGGGCTTACAGAAGCCACTGTGGCTTTGAATAGCTAAAGGAGCCATACCAGTTTAGAGAGATCAAGTAAAGAAAAGCACTAGGAATTTTAGATAGTATCAGTCTTTTTCCTTACTGTAACACACTACGATTTAGTCACAGATATGTTTAGTAAAAGTCATGGACAGGTCATAGGCAATAAAACAACCAACCAACCCACCCACCCACCCCACACACATCCCTGTGAGTTGTCCATGGACTTTTAATGAAAATACCTGTAGACTAAATCTTGGGGGAGGAGTGGGCCCAGGGGCTGCTCTGGCTGGCTGCCCAATGGGCAGCAATAGCTGCTCCAGCCACCTTGGCAACTGCTGCTTGGCAGTCCCAGGGCTGCTCCAGCAGTGGCTGGTCTGGCTGTCCCCGGAGTCAGCCACACCAGAAGTCACGGAGGTTGTAGAAAGTCACAGAATCTGTGACTTCTGCAACCTCCATTACAGACACAGAGCCCTACACGTGAGCCTTGACTGTGGCATCATTCCTAGAAAAATTAGGCTGTATTAAGATTTAACTGGCTGAGCCTGGATTTAGTTTTGTCTTATCATATTTGCACAGTAAGTGTACAGGAATACATGGTTCTGGTTGCAAGAGGTATGATCAGAGTCTTGTCTGGCTCATTTAATTGCCTGTGCAAGGACTCCAGTGAGTAGATTTGGATTCTCTACCACCTATCCTATAAAATACACCATTGCTAGTGCACATATTTGTGCGTGAAAGCTTAAAATACATTCTTTAGAAGTGGTATAAGTAAGGCTCCACCATTCCAAGGCAAGGTCAGTAGGAAGAGAACACAGAAAGGGGCAAGTGCCAGGCCAAAGTGAATGGTCTCAACGTATTTTGCTCACCTCTCAAACTTTAAGGTCAGAAAGGACCATCATGATCATCTATTCTGACCTCCTGCACACAGCACGCCACAAAGCCTGACTAACCCACTCCTGTAGCAGCAGGCCCATAACCTCAGGCTGAGTTACAGAAGTCCTCAAATTTTGAAAGAATTCAAGTTAGAGAATCCACTGTTTACTCTCATTCAAACTAGCAAGTGACCCATGTCCCATGCTGCAGTGGAAGGACAAAATAACTCCAGAGTCTCTGTCAATCTGACCTGGGGGAAATTCCTTTCCAATCTCAAATATGGCGATCAGTTAGACCCTGTGTATGTGGGCAAGATCCCCCAGCCAGACATATAGAAAAGAACTATCTGTAGTAAGTCAGAGTCATCCCCATCTAGTGTCCTGTTTTGGGGCATGAGAAATATTTACTAATAGCAGTCATGGACAGGCCATTTGCCATTGCAGGAAATATACCATCCCCTCCATTTTCATCTCCACTATTCCCCTTAGAAGGCTGTTCCAGAACTCTAGTACCTAGACACAAAATCAGATGATCTTTGGGGCAGAAATCACATCCTTAGCTTGCTTTTATAAGATACCAAGCATGTTTGTGGGCATTTGGTAAATAAAAACAGACAAGTAATATATATCTCATCTATCTAGGCATTTCCAATATGCCTATCAGTAGTACACAGGCACTGCCGTAATGATGGGTAATGTAGACATTACAGATTCAGCTGTCATTTTGTTTCATCATCTTTCCTTTTAAACCTGTCTGTAAGAGAAAGGAAATAAATTGCTATTTGACATGCATGTAAGAAATTTTGTTCCGCTGCTCATGTACATGTGATATTGAAGGATTTTGCTTGGTTTTATATTAGCATAATCAGAAACATTGCACTCTGTCTATCATTTCATTAAAGTAATGCTTGTTGTTATTCTGGAGAGAGAGACACACTCTCTTCGGTTGCATGGGGTATATTCAATGCAACTTTACTGAAATCAGAATTACTCCGGAACTGAGATGAGAATATGTGCAACAAACATATTAAAGCTGTTAATGTATACCCAGTTTGGGAAAAATCACTCTCAATCTTTCCCACTCTCAACAGGATTGTTTTTTCTTAACAAATGGTCAATCTTTCCTACCTCAGCTACAACACTGTCATTTTAAACGTGATTGTCCTTTGGCTCTCCCAAGACATCGCCTTCTATAAACTATGAAATCCCAACCACCCTGGGAGTTTCAGAGATTGTTAGAGAAAACCCGAGCAGATAATGAAAGTTACTTAAAAGGGGTTTTTGAGTAGTTGTCTCTAACAAAAACAGATTAGCATCTTCTGTCAAAGAGGAAGGATTATTTTAGTAAACTTTGCCAAGGATTCTGTGCTATGTGTACTTAGGGAGAAGACAATGAGAAATATACAATCTCTCTGGAGAATTGTGTTGAGTTCAGACACATTAAAGACCTAATATGTCAGTGTAATACTACATTTCTTAGAATTCAAAATACATGAACCCAAAAGAGAAACAAGCCAGACTGCTCCCTAAAACAGAGGACTCATGCCATCTTACTCTAGGCTGTTTGTAGAGCTGACTGATCACATGCTTACCTATGGAACCCCCTAGCCTGCAAAAGCAAGGTGAAATCTGAGGAGCTTGCAGTTTTAATCCAGTTTTCAATACACCACAAAACTGTTAACACAATCGTTTGGGCATTTCTAAATATACCATTCTGAATGGTTTTAGACACGAAGAGAGTCTAAGAACAGTTGTGCTAAGCATTATTAAATTGTTTTTTCTTCCAGAAACAAATGGAGGTTGGTGCTCTGGAAGAGCTTATTATTCACAAAGTAACAAACGATATTTCTCAACATCTCTCTTTGTCACTCACAGGTTAATGGAGTGAAGAAAAGTTTTCATAGAAGATTCTCATGACTGCAGTACCGGCTCAGAGAAAACAAAGGAAACAGAATGGAGATGCTATGAAGATATACAATTGTCTGGCTACAAGTTAACCTTTTGCAATGTAACCCAGAAAACAACAAAAGAACTAATGACATTTAGGTCACTAGAGAGAGAAAACAAGGAAATTAAAGTAATCAGACTTCAACTGAGTTCTGAAGGCTAAAATTATATTAAGTAAACAGATTTTAAAAGGCCTGTCCTGACAACACAGGGAAAAAATGCAGGAGAGACAAATACGAGATTATGTCATACTGAGAAGGCGGCACAGAATTTCTGAATTCCCTGTTTTGAACACTTACTGAATGATTATGACATTTTTGACATTGAAAGTCAGAGGTCAGAGCTCTGCAGTGATTGTGATTAATACTTGCATTGTATATATAAGACACATCCACCAAGGAAATAATAATATGGATTGATTGTATACACATTATATTAAAAATTACATAAAAACCAAGGGTTGCAAAAATCAAATACTCCAAAATTAATTGCCAATTTTACAGTTGTCTGTGAAATCTTAATTCGCCCCACCCACTGCCCTCCCAGTGCATCTTGATTATACTACTGTCTTTAGTTATGTGATCATACACTATTTTTCCACAGGATCCTTGACTCATTCAGCGCACAGGAATGTTGGTGCTCATTGAATGGATAGCTATTCAGAAATCTTTTTATCCTCATCATTCAATGCCTGGCCCCATGCATTATTTACTACACACCATCCAAACTGTGCACTGAATACAGAATTATTAATTTCTTCATGGGATTTGCTAAGTTGCTTTCATTGTATCATCTTAGTTCTTTACACATATGAATTTAAATTCACAACACTCCAGTGAGATAAGATGGTATTATCCTCCCCATTTTACAGCTGGAGAATGGAGATACAAAACTGTCAAGTGTCCATTTATTTTGGGTGCCCAAATTCAGATGCCTAGGGCCCAATTTTTCAGAGTACTTTGCATTTTTATAGCACTGTGTATGTTCAAACCACAACTCCAATTGATTTCCTTTGCACCTCTAAGTGCTTGTACATCTGCAAGTCTGGCCCAGGTGTCTCAAACTGGACATCCAGAAATTGAGGAAGACACAATTAGTGACCACCCGTGAAAAGTTTAAGTGTCTTTCCCCAACATCACACAGGAACTCTGTGGCAGAGAGAGAATGCTGCCCTGAAGAATTGGATTCATCTGCCTCAATTATAATGCCATCCTCTCCTCTCCAGCAGTCCCCTGTTTTGTTAATTCCACATCTTTCAACATTTGAAACAACCTAGGCAGGGCTCCCACAGGTAACAGTTTCCATCACCACATTCCCTGATTCCTTCCAAGAGTACTCTCCATCCTGTGAGATGAATAAGGCAGGGGTCATGTGGAAAAGAATCTTTCATTCCATGATCACATACTGTCATTATACATATGCATAAGGGGGGCAAATTAAGTTGACACAAGCAACCTTAAATTCCTAACTTGAGTGCTTGACTTTGCAGTCTTAGTGTTTTTTAACAGTTTATAAAAGTTTTTTAAAAAGCTTTGAAAACAAAAAATAAAAGAGCCTCCATGTGAAGCCATACTGATAACATCCTCTAACCCACAATGTGTCATCAGCAGGGTTGGGATCTTTAGCTCCAAGGCATAGTTCTCTATTGCTTTGGTAAACATAGTAACTGGTAGCAGGAGAAGGTTGTTATCCTTTTTGTGACTCAGACACGAAAGGGGGATGGAGACACTTCGCCAATGGAGTTCACAGCTATTTGCTACATAAAGGAATAAATGTATGTTCTACATGGGAGTGCATGCTAACGTTAGTGCATGTATCTCCTTCTGCCCCTGTTTTCCCCCCCTCAGACTCTTCGTCCTCTTTTGCTCCTGTCTCCATCTCCTGCTTTTCCCATTACCCTACTTCTAACCCCTTGTCCCATCTCTTCCCCCTCGGTTCCTGCTCATGTTCCTCTCTCTTCCCTGGCTCCTGCCCTCTCTGATACTTTTTTCCTACCTCTCATGCTCCAGTTCTGTCCCCAAATGGCTCCTATCCTCACCCTTCCTTCCCACTCCATTCCTCACACTATCTGCACTCAAGGTTGCTTCCACCTCCTGCCTGGGTGCCAGCAGGGTGAACACTGAGGAAAACAGGAGACCCTCTCCTTGCTCTCAGATCCTGTGCCCAACCCAGGGCCATAGATATTTCTATCAGTGGGGAGCAGCAATTGCAGTGAGTGTCTGTCTGAAGCATGCTCAGTACTGGAAACATCTTCAGATGGTAGAGAATCAATTAGTTCAGCAGCTAAACTGAACATGTACAAACTGATCTTTTTCATAGGCTTATAACTTGGCCAAGTTTCCACAGGGATGGTAAAGGGCACATCCCTTACACCAGGATGAGCCCCTTGGCAAGTTTCAAGCCCTTGCTCCAAATCACAAAGGTGCTAGAGCTTCTAAACACAGTTAAGAATTGTTTTACGGTGGACAAGGCCATTTGCGTCTGATCTCATTCTTGGAAACAGTTGAACTGTTTTAGCTGAAGCTTTCCAAAAAGATTCACTGAGGCAGGTAGCTGGCATGGAAAATTTCAGCCTGAAAGGTTAAAGTTTGTCTAAGTTAATAGTAACTGAAAACAGTGTCATAATAGAAAGTGTTGGGCAACCATAACTACATATGTTGCTACCTGTGTTATCTATTATACACCTGTACAGTGGACAAAAAAAGATTACATCATTTGAAAGTTTTTACTGTTGCCACTGATATTTCCCGTGTATATAAAATAAGGTCTATCTTTCAAGCCGGTGGAAATTGTTTCATTGTGGCTACTGCATGCACACCCCAGATTTTCCAAAATACCATGTAGCTTTAGGTTCTTCATGTGTTGGGTCCCTAGATGGGACCTGATGTTTAGATGGTGGATGATCAGCATTTTCTGGAAAAAGTCAGACTCTTTCTGGCATCTAATTTGGGCACCCAAAAGTCAAGGCATGCAATATCATTTCTGAAAAATTTAGAATGCACCTCTCCCCATACTTTGATCCCGGGAGCTGCTCACCTTGAGGAATTGGGCCATTACTGTCTGGGGAGGAATGGTCTGCTGTTTCCTTTTATGCAATGCATTGCATTCAAAAGCTTCTTATTGTAACCCTCGTCCCTCTCCTTATCAAACTGATTTTGCATTATATCATACCATCACCGCCCTCAGCCAAATACAACAGCCTCAATTTCCGGTTTGCACCACAATGGCATTTTAAAAAATAGTCTCATGAAATTACATATTTTAAAATTCTCTAGACTGTACATAATAATGGCCATATTGAGCCAGACCAAAAGTCGATCTAGCCCAGTATCCTCGCTTCCAACAGTTGCCAATGCCAGGTGCTTCTGAGGGAATGAACAGAACAAGCAATCAAGTGATCCATCCCCTGTTGCCAATTCTCTGTACACGACTGGAGAAAGGGACCGAAAATAAA
Source organism: Dermatemys mawii (assembly GCA_007922305.1). Classification (NCBI taxonomy): domain Eukaryota; kingdom Metazoa; phylum Chordata; order Testudines; family Dermatemydidae; genus Dermatemys; species Dermatemys mawii. The sequence goes on from ML677334.1 coordinate 48,703,581, forward strand.
TGCTCTTTGGAGTACCTGAACAGTTTTTATAATGGGAATATACAAAAGGCGCAGTATTGACTGTATGATGCAACAAACACCAGCTGTAAGTCACATTAAGCAGAACCACAGAACATTAATGGCAGAAATAGTCACTAGAAGAGATATTAGTAATAAGAAAATGATAAGCTGCACAAATTAATGTCTACCATCAAAGCTCCCTCCCATTGGGGGGTCATACACAACTCATAGAATCTCAGAGTTGGAAGGGACCTCAGTAGATCATCTAGTCCAACCCCCTGCTCAAAGCAGGACCAATCCTATTTTTGCCCCATATCTCTAAATGGCCCCCTCAAGGACTGAATTTACAACCCTGGGTTTAGCAAGCCAATACACAAACAACTGAGCTATCCTTCCCACACCTCCCCTTCTCCAGAAGCAGGAAATTTTATAAAGCTAGATCTCACCTCAGTCCCTCACAGGGATGAAATGTCACAATGGAACCATGACGCTTACAAAAGTCATAATACAGACATTGCTGACAGTGTAACAAAGGCTCTGGATACAAGTCAGAAAAAAGTGGAACAGAGAAAAGGTGCATTTAAGGAGACAATACATTTCTTTGGTTGACTTGGCATAACCTGATCCAATTTTCCTTTCAATTTGCTGCAGTCCCACATGTAAGTCAAACAGAGCAGTGACACATGTATTCGCAGCAACTGCAACAATAGACTATTGTTTGGACATTGCTTTTGTGTCACATGCTTAATTTTGTTAGGACTTCAAGGAAGTGCCATTCCTTTCTTTATTTTTTAAATGGATCTGCTTTGTCCTGAAGATGCACAGTCATTTTATGATTTAAAAAGGATGTTTACAGCAGCCTTGCTAAGTTTTTCTACATTCACTCTGGTACAAGGCACTTACTGGCAGTGTTCTTTGTAACTCAAGAGTAAAGCTTAAAAAAAAAAAGTGATGCTGTGGTTTTCAAGGGTAAAAAAAGCGGGCTTCTATTTTCAGTATCAACAATAGCCAGACTTGGCTTCTTGGTGCCTTCAAAGCTTGTGGCTAGGCACTTCTCCCCCTTTTGCAGAAACAAAGGAGAATTTTAGTTATTGAACTCAATTAGTGTCGCGCCCTTTCTGTTGCAAAGGCAATCTCAAAAACAAAAACGGACCAAGTGTTCAGAACTAAGGGAAGAGCATCACTTAAAAAAAAAAAAAAAAAAAAAAAAAAAAAAAATTCAGGTTCACCACAGTTTCTGGGGCTGGCCTTTTTGCCCCTAGGAAAGCCATGTCCCCAGGACTCAATTAGGGTAAGAAGAGGGGAAGAATTCTATGCAAGCCTGCTCCTGACAATAGCCATGTTACAATTCCACAGAGTATTCAGTTGGGCTGTAGGCTTTGCTGCTAGTCTTAACACACAGACACGCAGTAGACCCTCAAAGATACAAACACCAAATCCTGTACTGACTCAGGGCTGCAGCCTCAGAGTGGATGGGGAGGAATTATGGCTCTGGACGGCGGGGGAGGGGGGTGGGAACCCTCAGGAGCACCAGGGCTCAGGTCTTTAGATTGCAGGGAGCACGGGGGCTCAGGGCTTCAGCCCCGTGGCTGTGCTCCCAGTTTCAGCCTTGCAGGAGGTGCTGGGGCTCAGGGCTTTAGCTAAGAGGGCAGTGCTGGTTTCAGCCCCAGCACTAAAGCCCTGAGCCCTAGGGCCCTCCCCTTCACAACTGCTGAAGTCTGGAGTGGATCCCTGGGAATCCCTGAGCTCCAGTGGCTCCCGTTGGGCAGAAGCCAGGAGCAGAGCCATGAGGCTGAAGCCCCGAGCCCCAGTACTCCCCCTGATTCTAACACACTGAGCCCCAGTGCTCCCTTGGGGCAGAAACCCTGAGCCCCTCGCCTGGACAGTCAGAAGCCCCAACCCCCGCCACCCCCAAGTCCTGACTCCCCGCTCCATTCCCCTTCTCCCCCATGGTGGAAGCTCCAACCCTTGTGTGGCTAAAGTCTGTAACCTCTTTTTCAGAGTTACGGACAACCTCCATTCCCGGGGTGTCGGTCAATGAGATTCTACTGCACATCACCGGTATGAAACAGGCAGCTCTGGTAATGATATACAGTTCTCAGAAGCAGCAGTCACAACTTGTTGGATCTTGTTGGTTTGATCAATTTGCCAAATATCTCACACCTGTTCCTAAAAGCAACAGACACCTTACACCCTAGGCCTGAAAATGCCAACCAAAAAAACCAAACCAAAACAAAACGCCACACACCCAGCCTTGGCAGCACTTTCAATGTAATTAGAATTCACATCTACAGTCTACGTTCAAATAATATTCCATTGTTCTTCCGAGATATCAGGAGGAGTGGCTGAGAGCATCCTCCCCCTCAGTCTTACTTTTCTTAAATGTTCAGCAAACAAAAGTTTGTATTGTTCCTAATGATACATGATTTCCTGTACCTTTTAACTCTCCCACAGTGAGACTGGGGATAACCTCCAGAAATAGCAGTAAGAGTCTCTGAAAGGTGGGGACAAAGATGCTAGAAGCTGCAGATGGAAATGGTTTTGAAGAAAGAAAGGAACTGAAAACAAAGACAGCATCAGCTGAGGATACTTTTTGCTTTTTAAATCCTACTTCTTTGAGGGAGAAGACAAAAGTAGAGATAGAAATAAATTATTTCTATGCAAAATTAGACAGCTTTAGGCATTTGATTTTAAAAGATAGCAAGTCCATGTCTATGCATGATTATATGTTTAAAAAGCTGAAAATGCTCCTGCAAGTAGCTTTTCGTGGGGGGAGGAGAAAAACAAGTTAAAATCCCTGCTTACCCAGAAAAACAGATTTGCAATACAATACTAAAACAAATTGAGTTGTAAACTGATTTGTGCCAAAATGGATGAAATGAATTGGCTTACAATGTAACATATATGAGGGCTCCTGCAGGATAAAAAAAAAAAAAAAAGTGTGTGTGGGGGTACAGAACCAGAAAACACCTGATAAATGTTGTATACATTTAATAGATGTTGGCATTTGTATACAAGTTGTTGATTTTTCTTAAACATCCTACAACCAATTTCTTCTTATTTTTAATGTAACTATAATATGGGGCTATTCTTCATTTGGTCTTTGCATATTTTTAGACCAGATTACTCCCCAAATTTAGGTTTTATTTTTATGGAGTCTAAAAGCAATATAAACACTTCCATGAATTTTCTTTTTTAATCCCAGGGGTAACAGGCAAGGTTATTTTTCATTTGTTTTCAGAAGAAAAAATCCCCTTCAAAAATCCAACTACTTCATCATTGTGCTAATGCTTGAGAACAGGAAATTGAAAGGCAATTAAATATATGAATGAAGTTTCATTGTCCAAGATAGAGAAAATGCAAAAGACAACAGAAAACAACCTGATTACAAGAGAGTTCCCTTGCCACATAATCTTTCACAATGACCATTAATAGTCATTGACTGGGAGGGAAAGGGGATGGAATTAGAATAACTCACCTATAATATAGGAAACATGTTGAAGTCCCCCTTCTCTGATGACCATTTAGTGATTTATAGAAGACAGAACAACTTCAACAGGAAAGACTGAGAAAGATCCAAACCAGATTATGCCAATGATTGGGGCACTCTCCTGCCATGTGGGAGACCCTTATTCAGATCCTCTCTCCACATCAGGCAGAAGGGGAAATTGAACCCAGGTCTCCTGTATCCCAGGTGAGTGCCTTAAACAGGAGGCTAAAACTTAGAGGGGAAGCCACTCTTACTTGTTTCAGGTTGATTTATTTCACCCAACCCCCAGATTTCACTCAATTCAAAAACTGCCCCAAAAATGCAGTGGATTTGTTTTGACCCAAACAAAAAAAATTGATTCTTTTGGACCTGCCAGTGAATAAATGAATAACAAACAAAAGTATTTTTTTCACCTAGCTCTATTAGAGTTTTTTTCTTAAAAAAAAATCTTAGTGAGAGTGGCATCTGTGTTAAGCAAAGGGAGGAAATGGCTGTCTACTTATAGTGTCCTTTCAATATTAACTTGAGTTATAAGGATGAATTTTACCTACCTAGATCATAGGTCCAATCTTGCTTCCATTTAAGTTAATGGCAAAAACTCATTGATTTTAATAGAAGCAGCTTTATGCCCCTATCTGGTTAATAGCTTTAATATAATCACTCCCTCAGGTACAGATCAGTGCTTGTGATAGACAACGAAAGTTAGTAATCCTTTTTATATTGATGATACTTATATGAAAGGCACAATTATAATATAGAACTAATATGGTCTGAGTAGGTAATTTGAAAGATTAACCCATGTAACATTGTGGAAAATGTATTTCCAGATTCTAATTAGAACTAAAATGAACTCTGTGGGCTCATCTTAACTCACATGGATTATCTTGTGCATTATGTTAATACAACTGGTTTTATTATTAAAAAATGAGTTAGAACAACTTAATGAGCCTTCAGAATTGATTGAAACTTTCACACAGGAACAAAGTATAACTCAACTGATGTCCATTGGTGGAGCAATTTAAAAAACAAGTCAATTTGTCACTATTCAGATTCAGCCTCTTTTGATAGGCTTAGATCAGTGGTGTCCAATATGTTTGCCACTAGCCACATGTGGCTAATTGGCTACTGAGTTGTGGGTAATGCATGTGACTTTTGTATAATATGGCTGATAAGGAAAATTCAAAACCTCAAGTGTGGCTAGGAGTGTGGTTAGCATCAGATTTCTATTTGACACTGCTGGTTAAATCTTCACCTCTGCTAAGGAAGAGATTGTCAAATTATCTTTTGAAGTACGTAAGAGGAAAGGATATACTTTAAATGAAAATTCACATTTTGTGAATTACAGAGATGCCATTTAGGTTTCATATAGAACTATCTTCTCTTGGAGTAGATGCCCATTGCAGGTACAATCATCTATTAACCCTTTGGAATACATCTTTTTACTCCAGTGCCTGATTTAATGCACATTTCTGAAAATTCTAAGAAGCTAATAGAATATTTTATAAGAATGTGCCTTATACAAACTGGCAAATTAGCACATTGATTGAACACAATTATTTGTGCTAAGAGAAGCATGCATTTCGCAGCCCAAACTTAGAGATAATTTATTGTCAAAGCCACAGGGCATTAGTAGATCAAGCATTTGGTGACACAGACCATATTTCTTTAACTCCCCAGAGTACACAAAAGTTTAAAGTAGTTCCATTTACTGTGCATGTAGATACACTGCCTAGTAGATAAAGATGGTCTCAGAAGTGAAGATAAAAAGATTGAGAAACACATTTGCAGCTCGTTAACTGGGACTTCTTTTTGTTAAATATTTGACCTTTCAGTCAAAGTAACTTCTAGCTTTGTACTGCCACTGTCTGGGGTGGGCCTCTTCAGTGTCTAAATAGAAAATTATAGTTTAATGCTGAACCATGGCTGGTGAGTGCAAGGCAACACTCTATCAACTGCACCAAACAAATATTTAGGAGCCTAGATCAGTGTATTAAGTTGTGACTGCAGGAACACTGAATAACTCCTTCCCCTAAATCAAAAGGGAATGTGAGGAGGCCAAAGGGCCTTACCAGGAGAGATGTGCCTTTGAAGTGGGCTGCCAGTAGAAGCTGTGTGAATGCCTGAGCCCAGATTCGCAGGCTTTTTTCAGTCTGGTTGTTCAATAAAACAACTTCATTCTGGCAAGCTCCTATGTATAGTGTTTGAACTAGTAAATACCTAGTTGGAAATTTCCAAGGCCAACATCTTTAATGACCACGGGTGCATGTTTTATATCCTGTAGAAATACAGCTCCTCCAGCAGCACATTGCCTTCAGTTGTCATTGCCAACAGTTCCATTTACTATAAACAGGTAGCAGCCTGAATCTTAAAGTTGGAATCTGAACTTTCCCTCCACCTTCCCATTCAATTCTGGGAAAGATTCGTGGCCTTGGCCTAGCATGAAAATTGCATCCCAAAGGAAAGTTTTGATCTTGAGCCTAGTCCAATGTTTGGGGAAGTTCAGAACCAAAATTTTGTTGTGGGCTCATCTCTACATAGTGAAGAAAAACAAACTCTATTACATATCATGGCGTATGAGATATATTCCAGTTTTGTTAGGATAATTATTAACTTAATGTATGACTGTTACAGACTATAATGAAAGAAGTGACACACACAGCAGTCAACAGATATACAGAAGCAGAGCACTTAATGGAATGTCTTCACTGATCTTGCTGCAGAAGTTTCAGCAAAGTCAGGAGGCCAGCGGAAGTCAAGGGGATGAGTTTAGCTTGTTCTCCAGCAAAATTGTTCAGATAATATTAGGCTTTGGACCAAATCAAGTCTGCATTTTGCAGTTAATACTGTAATCTGACTACAAATGAAGTCAGACCCAACATGTATGAAGATAAAGTAAAAGAGTTGAAAGGAACAAAACCTGACATTAAGGTTACTAGTTATTTCTTACACAATGCTACAACTGTGTTGTGTTTTACAAGGAAAATTAAGATTGTATCCCCTTGGGGCAGGTACTCAACTAAAACAAGTGGGTAAATTTTCAAAAGCAGCTGTGTCTTAGAAGTCTAAATTGCATTTCAGATGTGTGGTAGGCATTTAGGAACCTGAAAATCAATAGTACTTGGCCTACTAAACCACTCAAGCACTTTTGGAAGTTTTAACCAAGAGCAACAAGAGCAAGAAGAGGACAACCTAGAGGGAGAGAGTTAACCATAAAGTGCTTGGAAGTGTTCCATCTCCTCAGCAATAACAAAAGAAAAACACAAGTATATACTATCTGGAAATGAGAGAGGTGAGCAGCAAGCAACACCTAATTGCAAAACGGTCACTTAAGGGCTGCAATTGCTGGGCTTTGCCAAATTTAAAGGATCCATTCAAGAAAGGCATGATGGCAAAACAACTTCTAAGAGAGTCATTTTAGACTGACAAACATTAAATAGAGGCCAGGGAATCTGCTAGGATGGTGATGGAACTGGATGACATGATTGGAAATTGCTTAGGAAAACTGTCTTGAACATTATGAAAAAGTTTATACTGAAAAGACTATAGGTCTAGATTCATAAGAGGGACTTAAGCAGTCAGTCACCAAGTGGAACAACCCTGAGTTTAGTGCCCCGGCATGGGGAGAGTTAGGTGCCTAAACATAAGGCACTCAGAGGAACCAACACACTGAGAAGGGAGCCAACTCCAGTATCCAGTCAGAAATGCCATCTACGGGGATGTAGCCTAAACCCTGTCCTCAAATGGAGGTAGGCACCTAAGTTTGGCCTAGGGAAAGACTCCATCAGAATTCACAGCTGTGAGTGTTCTTCTGTAATTAGATCCTTCAACCAAGTAAATGCGGGGATGTGTGCGTGTAGGGAAATTGAGGCAGAGTTTCCCACTGTTATACACAATAACCTGTTTAAAGGACTGACCTGGGCTGTGAGAAAGCCTCGTTTAAATCCCCTTTTGATGGGTTCAAGTTCCTATTCCACTCTTCTATCTCCTAGGGGCAAGGCCTAACAATTGGACTATAGGGTATTCTGGAATGGGTTGTCTTCTGTCTCTCCTGTTGGAATTGTTCCACTGTGTATAAATTGACTATTCACTGCACCAAAAAGAGTGAGAATGACTTTACAGCTCAGTGGTTTTGACACTCGTGGGGGGGACCCAGGTCCAGGCCCTGTTCCAATGAATATTAATTCTTTATAAACAGTGGAACAGTTTTAATAGGAGAAATGAGAAAAATCTGCTCCACAATACCCAGAGCCCACTGGTTGGGTGACTCACATGGCACCTCCCAAATAACCCAGTTGTTAGCCTTTTCACATGGCACGTGGAAACCTGGGCTTAACACCCCGACTCTCCCTCTGCCTGATATAGAACAGTGATGTGAACCAAGGTCTCTAACATCACATTTGGGAACGCCAGTTGCTGGATAACTAGAGAGGCTGTTCTTCCTCTGAGATCTTTTACACACGGTTAGGTATGCTCCCAGCATACCTACCAGGTTAAACCCAGTAGGCAAGATGGGTGAGGAAATGCCCGATTTGTAAATCCCACTGGGGTTTTAGCTGTGAGTTAGGCACTAAACTGCAGGGCAGTATCAGAACTTAAATGGCTATGTGTATTCCTAGCTGTTAACATTTAGGTGCCCTACTCCAGGGACAAACAAACAGTGAAAACTAAGGTGTCTGAAGCCCTTGGTACCTGCAGAGTTAGTCATCAGCTGAGTGGTAGTTTATGAATGCCAGTTGAGCCTAAATGTTCACTTTAGGAACCTAGTTCTCCCTTGTGAATCTAATCCTATCTAGTCTATATACATCCCTGAAATGAGACACATGTATTCAAATCATAACTGCGAAACTGTTTTGTGCTTTAGGATGCATCCCATGATGTAGGAGTATCCTCCAAACATCTTACATGCCAGTGACATTTCAAATGGATATAGTCTAAGAAATGGAAGAAAAGAGAGGTCCCTACCATATTAGAAATAGCCACACACCTCAACCTTCAGCTCATCCATTGTCTAGCACCAGCAATCAAAATATTAGACAAATGGTTGATGTAAATAATGGTGCACAATTCAACAAAATACAGGTGTTCCACATGATAATGTATTTTAATTATAAAACGCGTTTTAAAGGATGGTCTCACTGCACGAATTGAACTACTTTCTTAAAAAGAAAGCAAAAATAATAATATGCAGCCATAAACCCCTTCCCCTCATAAATCATCAGTACCGTTTGAACCACAGTTCTTCAGATCACTAGCACAATTTTTTTTAACCACTTCAGTTCTAGGAGTAATTGCTATGCTCTGTGAACCAGACCCTTGGAAAAGGATGTGACATACTTATCAGTAGGTTGTACAGTTACATGATACTAAGAAAGCTGGGTTCTATCCCTAGGTCTGCAGGAAGACTGTGGTCTTTTAGCCAGAGATAGGATACTCTAAACACATACACTGGAAACCCAAATGTTATCCAGTCAGCTACACTGTCTTTCAGATTAACTGTGTCAAATGTAAGAGTCATGGGGTAAAATTTAATTTTAAAAAGTGACTTAGGAGCCTAAAGAGTCATTGCCTTTCCATGGAACTTAGGCTTCTAAGCTGCTTCATTGCTTTTCAAAAAATTTACAGTTAGGTTTCCATTTCCAACTCTGCATGAAGTAACCTTGTGCAATCTCTGTTAACATATTTGTAAAATCAGGAGCAATACCAGACAGACTTCTAGGTTGCAAGTACAAGCTCTTCTTGTCTGCAAAAAAAGGTAAGCAAATAGAAACAGCTGTCTGTAGAATGGAGGTTTAAAGACTCTTGCTCTCCTGGCTTTCAGCTCAGTGTACCTTTCCTTCCACTACAGGGTAATTTGTGGCCTCAGTCTGTTTCTCTGCAGAACATAGTGTGACATTGCAGTTAAGTAGAAGACGTAACCTGATTCAGCAAAAATACAGAACATCTCGCAAAATCCAGTATGCTTGAGAGGTATGGAAATATTAATGTTTCCTGCCACAAGAGACGGGCAAACTGCCTGAGATGAAATCAGAACGAGCCAGACTATTTCCTGTCCTTAGAACCAAACATTACAGAACTCTTCTTGAGGCTTGAAAATAATATTTTAGTCCCTTAGTGAGTGGTGATGTGGACAGATCATATGTTGTCATGACTAATTTCTTAAATAGCCACCTTAGTCAGAAAGGTATAGCCAATGTATAAAAATCCTATGAAGTGATGTTTCAGTGGCTAGAATAGAGAACAAGTTCATCTTCAAGCTAACCAGAATCCAACTTTTCAAGAGTGCTATCACAAACAATGAGACAGACAAGATGAGTGAGGCAATATGTTTTATTAGAGCAACTTTCATTGGAGGCAAGCTTTTGAGCTTATGCAGAGCTCATCTTCAGGTCCTCACACAGAGAAGTTGGTCCTCTAAAAGATATTGCCTTACCCACCTTGTCTCGCTAATATTCTGAGACCAACACAGCTACACTACTGATTTACAGGCATGTTACATCTTAGGCATATTTAACTTATGCGATTTCCGCTTTACGTGGTCGGCAAAAGACAAAAAAGAAAGGGGAAAATTTTTTTAAAAAAACTTTCTGTAGGGGGCACGATTTCACCCGCCATTGAAGTCAATGGGTTCTGGATATACGCGGTTTCTGCTTTACGTGGTAACCGCGGAATGGAACCCTCGCGCAAGATGCGACATGCCTGTATATAGTTTTTCTGTTTCACAAATGGAGGCCACTGTCTGTGGTAGAGTTCTATCCAACTGACATGATCTGTTTTTGAATATATTCATTACATTATTTGTTCACGTAAGATGTCATTGGTTCATTTCCATGCTTGATGTGCTCATTTCATTCATATTAGAGGAGTAGAAACTAATTTATATTAACATACAAATGTCAATATAAAATTATTATAAAATAATTTTATATTAACATACAAATGTCATTAAAGACTGCATTGTTTTCCACCTTTTTGATCAAGGAGCATGTCTATAAAGGTATCAGACTTGATTCTCCATCCCTTGCTCATCTGAGATGTCCCAATGAAGTCGATAGTATTACTTGTGAGAGTCAGGACAACAGCAGCACCTGGCTCGAACTGCTAATTTTGTTCAACTCAGTATAAACCTTTTGGTCTCATGTCTTTTCATAATCTTTTCCCCACCACACACATTTGAGACCTTTCCTATGCTGAGTGAACTAATTAGAAACATATTAAAGGAACAATAGGTCTAACAAAAGTACCAATTTGTGTGCTATGGATAACAACCCTGCACTTACAAGAAGATGGGGAAATTAGATCAGTCAGTCTCTCTCTAAATTCTGTTTCAGTTAGCTAAAAGACAAAAGGACAGAATTTACAGAATGACAGGGAATTGTTTTGCCAAAAGAGCATCACAGATCTCTACCATTTCAGGCCTGATCATGAAAACTCTTAACCATTTGAGTGGTTCTGGTCCCAACAACTGGATCCACACAGGTCAACCCCTTCACTCAAGAAGAACCCCACTGGCTTAATTTTACAAGTCTTGACTAGAGCCTCATTCATTGTACAGTTCTTGAAATCATTGGGACTCTAGGTGGGGACAGACCTGATTACATTGCTGCGGTGCAAAGAAGTTCACTCACATGAGTAATGACTGTGCAGGTAAGCGTTTGTTGGGTTAGGCCCTTTGGTTATAAAATCCACATTAAAAAAAAATCACAATTTACTTAGTTCATTAAGGGTTCAATCTTGACAGTTGCTGGGTGCCTTAACACTCATTGATACTAGTGGGAATAAGGGTCACAACAGCTTTTGGGATGGAGTATTTGATCACCACAGCCACCTCAGATCAAGTGATCAAAATAATCAAAACCACTCTCTCCAGTTAAAAAAAAACACATCAAAGAAAGTCTAAAATAATTTAGCATTTAAGTGATTCATGATAAAGGGAAACTATAGAAGTTTTAGTCCCCTTCCCCCCTGCCTATTTATTGTGCATAAGAATTATAAAGTGAATGGAGATAAACATTAGGAGTTTCTGAAATAAAAATCCAAATGAAGAAATGTGCTGAAACAAGGTGCTGGAACCAGCTAAATGTCTGGTAGCATTGTAAAGGAAAATAAAATAAAATAAAAAAAGACATGGCAGAAACATGCCCAGCTTCCCAGGCATGTTATTAACACTGCTGAAATGTTACAAACTAATTAAATTGGGCATACAAGGAAACCAATGGGAATAAATTATGCAAATATGTTTTCACTACATGAAGCAACTGCTATGAGTTAATGTTACTAGTCAAACACTCTAGTGAATCTCCACCCCCGTGCCTTGTGAATAGAAAACCACATGCACACGCGTACACACAAAGACTTGTCTATTCTAGGAGTAAAGCAGCACAGTAGGATTGCAAATGAACCTGATTAAAGAAAATGGAGTAGGCAAGGGGAGAAACAAAGACCAACAACCCCAAAAGGAAAAACTTCCCACAAAGGAAAAAAGATACAGTATGAACTAGGACTCCTAAAGCAAGAGCACCATCTGCTGCTCAATCTTATCTGAACAAGGCAGATTTTAATGCTATAACAGGGTGGGTGCATTTACAACAGCTAATTTGACATGATGCTATAGCAATAAAGTACTCTGAGTTTTGCAGGGCAGGGTCAAGCCACCAGCAGTTGCATGGTAATTTATATTGGGCTCACCTATTGTAGGCGTTTGGGGTTTTATAAGATGCTGGATCTAAATGGAGATCATTTTTGAAGTGTCTTTAATAACACTAATTAATGAAAGTGAGTTACTTTCGCTAGGTATATTAAAAAAAAGAAAAAATCTCTCAAGCCTCACAAAATACAATTTAGCCAGGAATTAGCACCTTACAGAGAGACATACCAGCAAATGCACAAATAACCAAACTGCTGACCAACCACTTTCTACTTCCATAACTCTGTCACTTCATAATAGGGGCTAGCTTTTGTTTTCAGAAGCAGTGGAAAGTGGGGGCTATTTTATATCTGTATTTTACTTGATGCATAAAAACTGCTCATATCACCATGGTGTCTGAGCACTTATGTATGTTACCTGTTGTAAAGGGGCTCACTTACCACTTACCACCTTCTCTGGAAAATTAGTCTTAACCCTATCTGGCAACCTCTTCCATCAGCTACACTCTTTCTCTCCCCACTGTTTGAGGTGTCCCCCTTGTGAGGACTCAGCCATCCAGCCAGGTCACTGTATAGTCTTTCTCTTCCAGGGTAACAAAGCTCCACAAATAACAGCCCCAGGTTATTACAACTGATCTTCAGACTCAACTCTGGGTCCCATAGTCTATGCACATTCTTGGTTTAGGACTTTGTGTCCTTATCCCAATACATTACGAGGCTTTATACCAACTTTTCCAGCACCTGATAGGGGAATCCAGGCCCTCCCTCTACACTAGGTTCCAGCCCAGGGACCCTACAACCAGCAACCAAGGTCTGTACAGTTCTAGTTCTTGTTTCCCCAAGCCCTCTTCCTATCCACACTTTCAGACTTTCTCCTCCATGACTTCTCTGAGTTGACCTTTCATTAAGGGCTAGAATTCCTGGGCTTATTCTCCCCCTGGGTTTCCTTCTCACCACCTCCTGCTTCCAGAGACCAGCTCCTGATTCCTTTCTCTGGGGCCCATGTCCACACCAAACTTACTCTTTTTATAATAACCATCCTGTTCCTGCCCAGCTGGATTTCATAGAACTGAAAGGGACCTCAAGAGGTCATCTAGTCAAGTCCCCTACACTCAGGACAGGAGTGAGTATTATCTAAATCAGTGATTCTCAATCTCTTTACCATTGTAGGCCACATATGCAGCTCTCTATGTATTATGTGGGCCACATTCATACACTATACATACTATCTGTATGGCCCTGAGGATGTCACATGGGCTGCAACTGTGTGCTGATTGGGCCACAAGTGGCCCACAGGTTGAGAACCACAGATCTAAATGTTCTATTATTCATGTTCAGTTAACCCTGGCTCTCTCTCCAGGTGCAGCCAGATAACATAATTGGCTTCTCAGGCCTACATTAATCTCTTCAGGGCGTGTAAGGGGTACATTCCCATCACACGTGTCCTGAAACAATTATAGAAAACCTTATTTTGTCTTGTAATTACATAAAATAAATAGTAATTAATATGATACTTATCTGCAGCCCTCAAAAAGCTGTAAATATTCATTAAATCTCACATCATTCCTCAAATATATGTTTTATCACTTTACATGGGAAACTAAGGTATGGGGAGGTTAGACATAGAAATTGGCACAAGCCACATAATTTGATTTGGACTTGGACTTGAACTCTAGGGGAGTAGTATTTTGGGTTTCAGTTCAAGCCCTGCCTATTTAAGGGAGTTCCCCAAGATCATATAGGGAGTTAGCAGCAGAGCCAGAAATAGAACACAGGCTTCCTGATTCCCAGTATGGGCTTTAATAGAGTGACCAGATGTCCTGATTTTAGGGTCTTTGTCTTATATAGGCTCCTATTACCCTCCACCCCCTGTCCCATTTTTCACATTTGCTGTCTGGTCACCCTAGCTCTAAATATTACTGGACTTACTCCCTTTGATTTGCTTAAATACCCATTTTCTCCAGCATTTTATTGCTTTTGGTATGATGACTTGTTTTCCTTGATGAGCTCTTTTCTCTTGTCCAGGTTCCTGACATACATTAGTTTTGTGTAGACTCTCAGCTGATTTAACTGTTAAAAAAAAGTTTGCAAACAGTCTTTTCCTACTGCTTAAAACAACTACTTCCATTTTGCTGGATTTTAAACCACCCCTGCACTTTCAAACAATAATGGCATTCGATCAGCATCTTAGAAAATGAGCTGATTTTGATACTATCAGAACCAATTCCTGAGCCTCTTCCCAAGTAGTTCCACTGGCATGGACAGGGTTTAATGGATGTAACCAAGAATGCAAGATACCTCTAGTAAGTGTAGTCTTGCATCTTTGGCTACAATGAGTGTTGAACTCAATAGATCCTTCTAAACTACTCACACTAATTGGACAGTCCTATTTAAAAATTACTGTAAGGGATACCAGAAGATGTAATCTAGATGTCTTCCAATACCTGCTCTTTTTTGCTACCATGAGCAGTTATACATGCACTCATTCATTAAATACACTTGAAAGAGCCCTGAGACATTTCCACTATGAGCATTAAGCTCTTCAGTTTTCTATTAATATACAGTCTGCTCCATCATTTGGGTGTGTCCTCTCTGTTTGCTCTTGCTGTTGGACTCATTAGTGAAGTGTGGATGCCCCCACGGCATTGCTTCTGTTAGTGTGTTGGAACTCCACAGTCTAGGATACTGAAACAATGTGCCCCAGGATGGGTCTCTGGGAAGACTGGAGAAGTACTTCGATCTGTTAAATGAACATCTGTGAACGACACATAGGATTGGAATGAAGAGACATTTATTTTACTTTAATTTTCTCAGGGGCATGATGCCCCAGTTTCCCAGACATAAAATCAGGACTGATTTAAAGGCCTCACATTGTGTACAGGACTCTTTCAGTAGAGGTTTTAAACAGACTTCACTGAATCCTTATATGGAGGAGAAGCTGCCTGTTATGCTGAAGTTTAGGGGATGTACAGAAATAGCCATCGGGAACTAGAAAACCACCAAACTCACTTTTAATCTGGGTTCCAAATTGCTTTAACTCAAAGTCACTACAGATAATAACAACTAATGCATTAACTCATGGTGTCACTGTGACCCAGTGCCAACTGGCAGAGGGCATAAAAGCACTCAGAGTGCTCAAGGGTTGGTGCATGCAGCAAGTTACTTACTTGCAGAGGGGCAGCAAAGCCTGCATGGGCTGAGAGGGGAGTGCTTGTGTTGCCTGTGGCTAGGAGAGTCAGGGAGCTGACCCAGCTGGCACAGAGAAAGCTTCCTCATGCTAAGGGCAGAAGGTAGTGAGGTGCCTCACAACCCTTGGTACCCCCAGGAAGCATCACAGCCTTTTTTATGCATATCAACTAGATAACAAGGCCTGACATGAAGACTCAGCATATGTTGCCTTACAGGAAGTACCAAAAATATCTCCAAAGACTGTCTTTCACATGACAATATTTTGGTCTCTTTAACTCCTTGGTACTTTACAAGACTTTAGACGGAAGTAGCTATCAAATCTTGAGACTTCACATCAATTATTTACTTGGATGACAGACTCTTATGTTTCAAACCCCACTAGTCTCCAATTGGAGGTTTTGGTGGTGGTGGGTGTCTTCAGAGGTTTGAGATTTTGAACTCTACTGCCCTGCCCTCAGCTGTTGGGTGTTGGTGAAGCGCAAACAAGAGATTTGATTTGTGGATTTGATTTTGGGAATTGCTGAAGTGAGTTGTTGTGGGCAGGAGGGTTGCAGAAAGCAGGCTTGTTTCCCACTGCATGCCTAGTCTGAGCAGCGGAACAGGCTGTTGGTTGACTTCCTCACTTCACGGGAATCTGCTTCAGAGATGTCCAGAAAACTCTCATGGACATACTGGGCAATCTGCTGCTGCAGGTTCTTTGGCAGAGCTGCTTTGTTTCTTGCCCATTAACGGTAACTTTCCATGCCACTGTGCCATCATGGGGTGGAGAGGGGAAGAAAAGGAGAGTGGATCATTGCTGCACACAAGCAAGCTGCATAGGGGCCAGAGCAGAAGCTGCAAGCTTGAATAAGACCCTCCCTTGATTGCTTGCTCATCCTCAGCAGCGGGATATCTTCCATAATGATCACCTCCTGTGGAAAGTGTGGGGACAGGAATGATTATCAGGTCCCTCCCTAGAATGCTGGCTCTCCCCAAGAGCCATGTGCACAGTGTAGAGCAGTGTCAGGGAAGAGTGATTTACCCTGCTCCTGTGGCTACTCATCATTTTGGGGGGTCTTGTGGCTCATGTGTTCTTGCCTGAGGTCAGCCAGTTAGTGACAGGTGTGTGAGTAGTGGCTGTGTTTTAAATCACTGAATCAATGTTCTCTGTGTTGCAAACAATATTGCTTCTGTAAAATGTCACGTTTAAACTTCACAGAGATGACCTTGGGAGCCTAGCCTCCCTCTTTGTTATCAGCAACTGAACAGCTGCATAGAATTAGAAAGCAGACACAAAGAACTAAGAAAGACTTTCTGTGTGATATTATGATGCACGCTGCCACCGCCAAGAAACAGGAATTGAGGGAGTGGCAGGACAATGAGAAGAGGGACCTCAAGGAGAACACGGCACACCAAAATGAAGTCATGGAGCAGCTCCAGGTGTTACTAGTTCTGCAAACCAAGCAGATCCACGCCCACCCTCCCTTGCAGCTACTGTTGCAAAACTCTTTTCCATGCTTCCCCCAGACACTGCCAACACACTCTTATCAACCTCCTGGCTCCAATCTGTACCTGCGGAATTCAACTCCTCCCTGCCTCACAGTCCAGCAATGTGGACTCCCACTACCACTGGCCGCAAAACCCATCCCTCTGTTATTTGGCCCTGCTCAAGTACAGTACCTGCTGCCTTGTACTCCAGAGGAGAAGATTGGATATGGTCCCTGGACATACAGAAATCTTTAGCCGTCCAGTGACCCCACCTCCTCCTGGGCCCTTCCCTTCCCCCTCACTGCTGATGGGTTTTTTTGTCTCTCTCCTCTGGTTGTTTTTTCAGTAAAGGAATTGTGTTTGTTTGAAAGCAATCTTTATTCTATTACTGAAAGCAAACAGAGCCCTGCAAAGCAAAAGACAATCATGTTAAACCTTCATTGCATTGTCTGCACCAGTCACAATCACCTCCTAGCCTTACAAGCGCTGCACTCCTGAGCATAGCAACAAATATTAGTGACTTTCAGTTTCAAATTGCTGCCTCAAGGCATCCCTGGTCCGTATAACCCCACACTGCACCTCTCTAATAGCCTTGGTCTCTGGCTGTTCAAACTCCACCTCCAGGCTTTGAGCCTCTGTGGTCCAGCCTGGACCCTGAGTGAAGCTTTCACCCTTCCCTTCACAAATATTATGGAGCATACAGCACATGGCTATAAGCAAACATAGGAATATTGTCCAGGTCCAACTTCCCACAGAGGCAGCACCAGCGGGCTTTTAAACAGCTAAATGCACACAGAGTCATTCTGCACTTGTTCAGCCTGAACCCACTCCTTGCTGCTGTCAAGTTGCCTTGTGTATGGTTTCATAAGCCACTGCATTAAGAGGTAGGTGGGGTCTCCCAGGATCACAGTGGGCATTTCAACTTCCCCTACGGTGATCTTCTGGTCTGGGAAGAAAGACCCTGCTTATAGCTTCCTCAACAGGCCAGTGTTCCGAAAGAGATGTGCATCATGAGTCCGGACCAGCTTGTGTTAATATCTGTGAAATGCCAACGCTGATCCACCAGCACCTGGAGAACCATAGAGAAATACCCTTTCTGATTAATATACTCGATGGCTATGTGGTCTGGTGCCAGAATTGAAATGTGTGTGCCATCTATCCCCTCTCCACAGTTAGAGAAGCCCAATTGTGCAAAGTCATCCACAATGTCAGGCACCTTACCCAAAGTCATGGTCTTTTGGAGCAGGATGTGCTGAATGGCCCTGCACGCTTCTGTCAACACAAATCCAACGATTGACTTTCCCACTCTGAATTGGTTGGCGACTGATCGGTAGCAGTCTGGAGTAGCCAGCTTCCACAGTGCAATCACCACTTGCTTCTCCGATGGCAGGGCAGTTCTCATTCTTGTGTCCTTGCACCGCAGGGCTGGGGTGAGCTTATCACACAGTCCCATGAATGTGGCTTTCCTCATGCAAAAGTTCTACAGCCACTGCTCATCATTCCAGATGTGCATCACGATGGGATCCCACCACTCGCTGCTTGTTTCCTGAGCCAAAAAGCAGTGTTCTATTGTGGTCAGCACCTCTGTGGATGCCACAAGCAATCCTGTGTCATACCTACTATGCATGACGAGATCAATGTCACACTCCTCTTGCTTTTGTAGTCTAAGGAATAACTCCACTGCCACTCGTGATGTTCACTCTGACCGACACAACATACTGGTCAACAATTCAGGATCCATTACTGTAGACTGAAGAGGCAGAGTGCGCAGTACACAAGCCATTGAACGATGGCGCCAAATGCGGACGGAAGTACTGGGATTGCTGGGATGTGAAGCAATGCATCATGGAGCATTGGGACAGGACCCAGGATGCCCTGTGACTCCCTCTGCCTTTCCACAACTCTTATCAGAAGAGGAAGAAATGCTCTATGGGATAGCTCCCCAGAGTGCAACGCTCTGAATACTGCTGCAAATGCCACAAGTGTGAACATGCTATTATGCAGGTAGCTGATAGCTGAACACACAACATTGGTTTCTTTTAGCACTTTCTGAGTGGTGCTGTAACTCCCGGTGCTGTAACTCTGCCAGTGTACACGTGCCCTAAGACTGAATTGAGCTAAATATGTCTTTGTTAAGATGGTTGTAAAGCCAGAGGTGGCCACTCATGGAGAAGGTAACAGAAGCTCTGTAAATGGATTTGCTTGCTTGTCACCTAAGTCTGCAGATGGAAAAACATTGCAGGTAGAAGGTAGCCTCTTCTCTCCCGAAGGATGTTCCTCTGTAAGTCAGGGAAGATAATAAGAGGATATAGCTTGCCTCATTTGCCTCTTGATTGCTAGACAGCTGGAAGGGGATGGTGACATGGCTTCTTACTCAGGGCTAACCTAACAGCCAATGGGCTCAAATCACTCTCGCTGGTTCTGGGAAGTGCAGACTATTGGTACTTCCCCACTAAGCAGTCAACATTTGCATTACCTCACTCCCCAGTAATTCTGCTAGAGGGGAAACAATTTAAAATTTCCACAGGAACCCAAATGGTGGAGGTTGCCTTTGTATTGTGATGAATCACTATAGCTGCTTGCATGTTGTCAAGAATCAGAGGGGCAGCCGTGTTAGTCTGGAATTGCAGAAGTAACAAAGAGTCCTGTGGCACCTTAACTTTAGTTAGTCTTTAAGGTGCCACAGGACTCTTTGTTACTACTATAGCCCCTGTGTGCTATGGCTATGCCTCCTCAGCTGGCATTGCCACCTTAAGGTCTGTGCTGCCCTCCATGAATTCCCCTTGAAAGGGAAGGATGCGTTTTTTCTAAACACAGCTTTCTGCTGCTTTGGCCTTGTGCCTGGGATTAAGCCATCAGAAGATGGTGTTACCTGAATCTAGCCTGACATCCTGGTACTAACAGGATCACTCTATTTCAGAAGCAGAGCAATGGGTAAACGCGGGCCAAGTTTCAAGGAAGATTTATAAAACTGGGCACAACTTACCTATGGTGGTGGTTGAACCATCATCAGTACTAGTTCAGCAGCACCAGTTGCTCACATCTTTCATTAGTGATGGGTCACATTTTCTAGTGTGGAAAAGGCTTAGAGGGTGAAAAGGTACTTGATTTTCAGTGTTGAAAATGCCTCTGAGCAAAATAGGTCTGTTTGAAAGCATATTAATGAGCAACTACTTCCGAGTGGGAATTGTTCCATCAGCAGCTCTTCTCTTTGCTTTGCTTCCTGTCACCATCCTGAGCAGTGACATGGAGATGCATGACTAGCCTGGAGGTAATAATAAGGTAGGTGTCTGAAGCAGCCAGATGAGGTTTGGATACAAAAACAAGCATGCTAACTTTGAAATAATAGCTTTCTTATCTGAAGTTGGGGGTGTTTTCTCTTGTAGTATCAAATAGAAATGATGACAAAAGGGACCAGCAATTCCACCACAAGCCTGTGGTGATGAAAACACAGAAACTGTGGGGCCTGAGGTAAATAGTTTCTATTGTATTTGGCTGTAATTCCTGTGAGGATACAAAATTACACTAGGAGACCATATTTAACCTGTGGGAGACTTGCTCTCTGAGAAGGGCTGTGCACATTATGTCAGAAATTATATGTTGAGCTAATGATATATTAGGCAAGAGAAAAGCCTTCCAGGAATCACTAAATGCTGTGTTCGTTAATTTAAGAAGTATCATGGTGAGGCTGCAGAGTGACTCAATCTGCTGCAGGGCTAAAATGTAAACGCCTCTAGGGAGAACATAAAAGAGCTCCTTCCATGATATCGGAGACTCCTCCTTTTTTTACCACAGGGGACACTGTGATTTAGAAAGCAGCCTTCTAGCATGTTGAACCATCACGCTGTGTTAACAGTAAAACCTTTAGTTTAACAAATGTGATCATTTCTACGTTACTGGAGGGATTGTTACATCTTGTTTAATATTTCATATATTTGACATCAAATTACCAATTTATTGCTATAATTTATTAAATTACCCTTCTGGTCATGTTATTTGATAGACTGCTTGCAGAATGGCTATTCCTTAGTTTCCTATATTATATTAAACAGTGATTTACTTTGTATTCTATTCTCTTGGGCCTGGAAGGAAATTCAGCTAACAGTGAATAACCAGTTCAGGTCTATTTCTGAGTCTTGAAAGGGTCCTGAAATCAGAAGTCTCACCAGGATGTGTGAATAGAAGCTTGTCTCTCTTTCCCCAGAGTGCAAAGGCTTATGCAACTTCAGAGAGATCCATACTGCAACTAGACTAGCAATAACTAATGAGAGCACTATCCCCAGCCTCATTTGACTCTGATACAAACAGGCCCCCAGAGAGAGTAAATTAAATTCCTAACATGTCTTAATGTGCTGTATATGCCTAGAGTCCAATCTTGGGAGCCGTTCAGGTTCTTAGAATATGCACAACATGCCTCAGGTGGCACGTGACCAGGATTCATCACCGAATTTGGTCCACTAGTTGGATCATTAGCTTCCCTGTGTTGTACTTAAAGTACTGCACAGGATCTTTTCAGAGGGAATAAGGCAAAACGCCACATTTATTAGCAATAAATTCAATAATCAATACCATCATATGCATATGATCTATATCACACTCATGCACTCACACACACAAACACACTCCATCTTGGTGTTGTTACCAATGAACTGCACTGGCCAGGTGAGTTAGATGGAAGAGGGGTGGAGCCAGGCTTCTGCCGATCCGGATCGATGCTCTGATGTTGACAAGACTAGACCTGGGGTCCTCTGCAAGACACCTCACTTTTATAGCAGCTTCCCTCTCATGCAGATCTGTCCCAGATTCAAAATCTGGGTCTCTGTGTCCATTGGTCCTTTGGTTTGGGCTGCTTTTTCTCTGGGTGTTGTCCCAATGTTGCAGAGAGGGTGTTCCCAAAAGAAAGTGCTGGCTGCTAGCCCCCGAGGCCGTCAATCTGTCTGCTCTTCTTTATTCAGCCCACTTGACACCTTTGATTGTCCTTGCCTCTGGCTCCCATCCCCACTTCAACCACTGCAGCTCTCTGGAGGTGCCTGCTTTCCACACCTTGCTCATTCACACCTCATTCATTCAACAGGACAATTGATTACAAAGTGTGAGGGGGGGGGATCTTATTCTACTCTGAGCAAAAAGACATTTTTCTTCTACCTTAATTATACTACTTTAGGGGCTGTAACATATTACCAAAGTTTAACTCAGTTTCTAACACAAGGTTATATGAACAATTAACACAAAAGTCATATAAAAATTACACAAAATACAGAGATTTATCTACATCTGGCCCAGCCCGGGTACTGATGGGAAGCACCGCATGAATGCTGATCCATGCCCTCCGTGTGCACTAAATACCCATAGACTTAAATGGGAGTTCAAGGGAGGCTCACACAGGATCAGGTTCCCATTTTGGTTTGCTGCATTTCAGTACCATTTCTTTGCCTGCTTGCCAGCTGGCATATACACAGCGACCGCCTTTGTGCAGCATGTGTGAGTGCAAAAGCTGTTGGGGCTTACAGGTCGCCTAGCCAGCAGGCTGGGAGCCATTATTTGAATAGCAGAAAGTCAGCCAAAGGCAGAGTTGTGTCTAATGGAGGAGGGAGCAGATCCCAGACCATGCTCAGCACATAGATCAGGCCAGCAATTGGGGGCTTTTTTGGATGCTGTTGCCTCATGGCTCTAACTGGCCTGCTTTTGCTCCTTTACAGTGATGAAAAAGTAGATCACTGTCTTTTCTGAACTATTTAGTTGTAGTGCTTCAGCCTTGTGACAGATATGAGACCTTGGCATCCAAGGTATTTGAAAGGTTTTTGGCATCGTGGAAAATTCAATAGGCTGTTATCCTGAGACGTGCCAGACACTATAGACATGGAATATCCATAGACATTTTTATATATAATGTAGCATTTATAGATACAATCTTTTTGAGCTAGGGATTGCATTCTAGCTCTCCAAGGAGGGTTACAGAGTTTCCTCCAAGATCTAAAATCAGTGGGGAGTAATTACTGCAAGGCTTTGGACAGTTAAACAGCTCCAGAGAAGTACCACCCCCTGGGGTGAATTGCATGTACTACTACAGACTGCACTCAAGGGGCCCAACAGACAAAGAACAAGCTTTTAGTGTAAAGGGTAGCCTGACCTGATGCATCCTACATTTGATCTTCAAACTGACATGAAAGCATAACTAAGAGAACAACCACCTGGAGGACTGGAAACCTGCCAGAGTCTCCCCATGGAAGATAGGGGACACCTGGTAAGCTCGGCATGTAGACTGCTTATGTTTTACAATAGGTTTTCTCTGGAATATTCTGTGTGCTGAAAGGTTGCTGTTCACTGGTGACTGTACAGTTCTCTCTGAGTCCTAGCACCTTCCCCCTGTGAGCAGGACAGAAGGTGCAGCAGGGCAGGGACCTCAGCCTGTGAGGGCCACAAGGTCTGACCAGCAAAGATCACAAGGTTTCACCCTGTTACATGAGGCCAAGCCCTATCACCAAAATCCCACGTCTTTTACATCTGGGAATTGTTCATTTTATTCTCTTAACCGCACTGGAAACTGACCACAGGAAGCGCCAGGGACTAGGTTGGTCACTTCTTAACCAGCCACACTGTCTGGTATCATACCACTTGCCCAGTTCATGCTTGCACATGCTGAAGATGTACATCAGTACCTCCATCCATCAGCACCTCCATCCATCAGCACCTCCATCATTCTTCAGAACTTCTAACCACTGCAACGGATGTCCCTGTGGTGTATCACTGAATCCCCTTTTCCCCGGAACATCTTGGTGAATCCCTTATTTACAATTTGTGTTTTAACCATTATAAAGCTTTAACTTTTTGAATCTATCTGCTGTCAATAAATAATTATTGTTCGATGCCCCCCATAACTTCCTGCAACTGAAAATTTAAATAGATAAAAATTGAAAAATGCTTAAAAATAACCGATATGTCATAATTATAAAAAAAATAAAATTGAATTCTGCTAAGCCTGTTTATACTGTTTTGAGAGGAGAATTAGGTCAAACAACTTTTAAAAGCTCTCGTGTATTACCTCCTCTTATTCAGTATGAAAAATAATTTACAAAAGATCAATATATAGAATTATATCAGTCATTATTTTTATGCTCCCTGCTAATGTTGAAAATTACAGAAGTAGTTGGTTTTGAAGTTCTCACAAGCTGATGATTGGATGGATAGTGCTTCCCTTCTAGAAAAATACTTTCAGTTCACCTAAAATATATTCTATCTCCTGAATAAAGTTACTTCATGGCTCAAATTGCAGGGAAGTGTGGAAAGGAAATGAATGCAGTCGTTCATCTAATAATATTAGTCACATCTTATTCATTTGGTAAAATGATGGTATCTCATGAAAGCATTTGTGAATTCCACCTAGAAGTTCTGATGGGCAAGGATTCTGTGATATACTGTTGTAGGGGCCCTGGGAGCCTTTGTGGGAAAGTTTGCATGGTGGGGCAGGAGGGAGACTTGTTTACCTTTGAGGACATTTGATCCAAACAACTGGGAGATCCTCCAACTGCCTTCCAAATTTACCTGTAATTTATAGTGGCTAGCTCATAGCTGTAAAATGGAACTTAAGAACGGGGCCAGCTCTAACTTTTTTGCTGCCCCAAGCAAAAAAAAAGAAAGAAAAAAAGGGCAGCGTGGCCGGAGGAATGCCACTCTAAGACTGGTCAGAATGCCGTACCTCACAGTGTGCCACTCCAGGCATGTGCTTCCTGTGCTGGTGCCTGGAGCCGGCCCTGCTTAAAAACAGCTATATTAGGTTGGACCAAAGGTCCATCTAGCCCAGTATCCTGTCTTTTGACAACGGCCAATGCCAGGTGTTTCAGAGGAAATTAACAGAACAGATAATCAAATGATCCATCTCCTTTTGTCCATTCCCAGCTTCTGGCAAACAGAAGCTAGGGATACCATCCCTGCCCATCCTAGCCAATAGCCATATGGTGTTGAACCACACCAATAATGTAATGCCTGACCATTAATAGAGTTTGGGACATATTAGCAAATCTCTTTTGTGAATAAATTAAATGTTTCCCCTTGAAAGTCACTTGGTTTGCAGTGCATGTTTCTGAAATGGTTCATTTGTGTAAGAAGAAATGAACAGGAATTAAAGTGAAAATGCACAGCACATCAGTAAAGCCCATTGATATTAATATTACTGCAGTCTGAAAAATGACAAATGTATCCTTTACAATGCTAATGGCCTGCATTAATTTGTTTATTTATAATAAAGAGCAAAATTTTAACCACAGTTTTCCCTAAAAGACACACCAAAAACTGAAAACGTTACAGAGAGGGATGTTTTAGAAAATACACTCTATGCACAGTTATACTAGACAGTCAGATTTCACTTGCTTTCAGCACACTTTACTGAAACCATCTTTAGTCTTTATCGTCTCCCTGTGAAGACGTCTCCCTTAATCATCTTCCATTATGAAATGGAAACTACTCATTAAGAAAGTGCACTGACATGACTGAGTCTTGGTGCTAGCGTTAATCCCAAACATGGTGCAGGTTTAGTTATGTTGCTTTTTCTCTTTTAGGTAGTTGAAGAGCACATCCAGTCCTCCCTCTACAATCTCTGGCAGTGGTCTGGACAATGGATTATGTGAAATATGGAGCCCTTTATCCATTGGATTCCAGGCAATTTTTGGCAATCTGTGCAGCAGATAGAGATCAGCTGGAAGGGTCTGAATAGAATTGTAAGCTACATTGAGTAACTCAAGTGCAGCAATGGAGCAGAGAGACCGTGGCAAGATGCGGATATTGTTATCTTCTACAATAAAGATCTGCAAATTTACCAGGTACTGGACACTTTCTGCAATGTTTTCAAGTCTGTTGGAGCCTAAGTGCAAGAAATCTAAACCCCTTAATGCAAAAACACATAAGGGAATGTGAACGAAAAGATTGTTACTCAGATTCAGCTTCCTTAGGCTTGTCAAATCAGTGAAGCTTGAAGGGAGTTGTGAGATGCAATTGTGCGAAAGGCTCAAAACTTCCAGCTTTGTGCACAGACTGAGCTCTGCTGGCACTTCGCTCAGGCAATTCATATCGGCAAATAAAACCTTCAGGTTCCTGAGTAGCCCGGTCTCTTTAGGCAGACACTTGAGGCAATTGCCACACAAGTTCAGCACTGCTAATCTCTCTAGTTTCCCCAAAGCCGGAGGAAGAATGATCAGCTGGTTGTGTGAAAGGTTCAATTTCTGCACCTCGGACAAGCCCCACAAAAAATCAGGCACATGTGTCATCCCCTTCATTATGAGGCTCAGGCTGACGTAACACAATCCACGCTTCAGCAGTGACTTTGGCTCTTTTCCTGAGATAAGAGCTTCTTCCCAGGCAGGAAGTCTCTGACCTTTCCTCAGCAAAAACATTCTTCTCTGATGCTTGGCCTTCGAGTGTTCGGCTCCCATGACACTCCGGGCTGCTGCTGCTTTTGCCAGAAGTGAGGTTTCCTTCCCTTCTAAAGTCAGCAGTGAAGAGCCTTTTGAAGACAGTAAAAAGAACCAAACCAAAGAGAGACGGAGAAGACTATGAAGAGCACCTGCTTCTGGCTATCCAAACTAGCTTCTGCAGCTGCGGAGGGAAAATTTCACTTTCTTAGGAAGGGTTTAAGTTGTTTTTCTTGGTGCTGCAGATTGTAATGAAAGACTTGCTCCCAACACTGCTGAACAGACCTGTTCAATTCAAACTGAATGCCACAATGCAGCTGTCACTGTCATTTTGTCGAGGCTTTATTGGACAGATATTATCTTCATTGCAAAGAGGTCACAGAGAGGCTGTATATAACTTTACTATGTCAGCTTTCTTAGATATCTGGTGCATGCAGGATAATTAACAAGGCTGACTTTAAAAAACAAACAAGTCAACCAACCAAATAAAACAAACATGCAAGGTGGGGGAGGGGGGAACTCAGACCAATTCATTCAGATGAGAAGCAATTATTTTGACTCCTACTGGCCTCATTAAACAACTTAGAACCCTGGAGCAAATTTGACATTTCACGGAAGGGCTGATGAAGAATCTTCATATCTTGTTTTCCTTTCTATTGTTTTTTTTAAAAAATGAATTTAGTGCCTATTTCCCCTCTGTGGTGATGATAGCCCTTCCTTTATCTTATGTTCTTAACCTCCAGGCTGCAGACCTTGTTGAAGCCCTATGAAAGGTACTGGGGCAGCCCAGGGACAGGCAATGGCAGCAGGTCCTATCCCTTTGCCAATGATGAGTGGCCATTATAGACTTCAGTCTGCCCCAGGGAAGGGGGGCTAGATGAAGACTGGTGGTAGCCACTGAGGCAAGGTGGGGGCTCGCCTGGGAGGGGAGACCCAGAGTATGGGGGCACTGCGGTGGGGTAGCACCCTGAGATAAAGGGCACTGGGGTCCGGGAGGGACATGGAGGCCTGAGGCAGGCGAGGAACTGTCCAGCAGAGGGTGCTCTGAGGGGCTGGAAAAGAGTAATACCGAGCTGACCAGCAAGAGGTGAGTCCACTGGTGAGTCCATGTGCTACAGAAGGCATTGGAGGACTATGAACACTTGCGTGATTTAGCCTGTGTGGATGGATTACTAGCCTGAGTGAAAGTGAAACCTGGCTCTAATCCACACCTCAGGCCATGTCAGGTAGCTCAGACTGAAAGCACCTGTGAACTGAGGCAAGGGGCTGTGTGTTTGTGTGGACTGGAGTGGGGTTATGGGCAACATCCAAGTAAGAGCCTGGATTAACCCTGGACTGAAGTCACACTCTTAGTGTTGCAATAACGTGCTGGAGTTTGAACAGGATAGACCCCCCAGAAGGGGCGAGTGAGTGGTTCAGTTTCACTACTAAGCCATTGTCCTCTCTACTGAGCCTGCCAATGAGAATGTACATTGTGGAGCCCTGGTAGTGATTTTGTAATATGGAAACTTGTCTACTAGTTGGACTGAAACATCTCCATAATTTGACACGATCCCCAGGTAACCATTTGGTAAGTAATAGTAAGAACACTAGAACTTAAGAATGGCCATACTGGGACACACCAAAGGTCCATCCAGCCCAGTATCCTGTCTACCGACAGTGGCCAATGCCAAGTGCCCCGGAGTGAGTGAACCTAATAGGTAATGATCAAGTGATCTCTCTCCTGCCATCCATCACCCCCCTCTGACAAACAGAAGCTAGGGACACCATTCCTTATCCATCCTGGCTAATAGCCATTAATGGACTTAACTTCCATGAATTTATCCAGCTCTCTTTTAAACCCTGTTATAGTCCTAGCCTTCACAGCCTCCTCAAGCAAGGAGTTCCACAGGTTGACTGTGCACTGTGTGAAGAAGAACTTCCTTTTATTTGTTTTAAACCTGATGCCCATTAATTTCATTTTGGTGGCCCCTAGTTCTTGTATAATGGGAACAAGTAAATAATTTTTCCTTATTCACTTTCTCCACACCACTTATGATTTTATAAACCTCTATCATAATCAATCATATCATATCATATCCTCCTCACTACTAATTGGGATCAAATAAAATAGTTTGAACCAGCAACCTATAACTGTATACGCAAGTGGCATTTCCACCCCGTGCCAAAATAATCAAGAGACATTGTGGGATCAAAACTCACCCCTTCCTGGAGTTTGGCTTTATTAAAAAACTAATACAAAACAAACACAAAGTCCTGTCCAAGCTTCTCTGCACAGGCCTGAGAGTGCTCCACCCCAAGGATTCTTTTGATCAGAGAGCCATCTCCTTCTCCTTTATCTCCTGCCATGATGCTGATGAACCTTTATTTACCATTCGGTCAGCAGCAGGGGGGCCAGGGGGAGGAAAGAATCCATCTCAGCAGATTCTATTGTCCAGAACTGTTCCTGCTTCTGAATGTAATGTAACAGCTGCACACAATAATAATCATCTTTCTTCTTGTATTCGCCAACAGAACCACAGATAATTGAGTTCACTCTCACTGTCAGAGTGCACTCGATTATCTATTATCTATGCAAAACTCATAGATAACTGAATTAAGTTTTTTTCTTGAGATCAGGATAAGAAAACAGTGGCCACATCTGTACTGTTCACAACTGAATTGTCCCCTGCCTGTTAATGTTCTTGTTTAGACATGATCCTCGTTCCCTTCTCTGCATTATGGTTAAGTCAGTGCCTGAAAGGGGCAAGTCTATGTCTCCTACTGGAGGGAAACTATTAAGTCCTAGTCAAAAGATTGAGGAATTTCATATTGATTTGCGGGATTAATATAAGAAAGACTTGGTCAAATTTAACCCCTCTTTGCTTCAACATCCATTATCTGGTTAATGCATTAGTTCATATCAACAGCAAGGATACTTTTACTTACATAGGATACTCATATGGAGTGAAATTCTTCCCTCTTGAGAAGGCCAGCCATAGGTCTTTATCACTTAACATCTATTTACACCTCTTAAAATACACTTTAAATGACCTACAGGCCATATGCTAGCCCTCTGCGCAAGGATGAATTTCACCCATGAAAGTTTTGCATAAACAAAGTAGCAAGAATTAGCTCATAGTAGTGTTTTGGATTAAACAAAAATATCAACAAATGAGGAAGAAAAGTCCCAAAATTTGCTGGGTTTGGGAATCTTTATCAACCTTTTTTTAATCATGTTCATACATCATAAAGATCTCAGTAACTGATGTGCAAATAAGAGCATACCAGGACAATCCCCAATCATGGGAGTGTCTGACATAGTAACTAGGATATGCTTTTTTATCCAAGAAGAGTAAGCTGTATTGCCAATCCTGAACATTCAAAAATCATGAGACAGGTTCCCAAAAAATCCTAAGACAGACTGACTTGCAGGTTAGGTTTGTTTTTAAATAAAAATAAATTCTGGATTCTTTTTATTTGCCTTCTGTTTCCTGAGCTATTAGCATGCACTTGAGACACATTTTCCAGCTTTTCTTGGAATCATGAGACATAAAAACCTACTTAGTTTTCAAATGAAAGCTGAGATTCTCACATAATCACTTGTCTGCAGGAGCCAGGGCTTTAAGTAAAACATCAAATAGCACAAGATGTATGATAAAACTATGAGAGTTTGAACACACTGAGTAAAGGCCAGCGTTCTAAAGGAAATTCTTCAATACTGTAGAATTTTCATACTAAATTTGTATGCCTTTCTCAATCTACTCTGAAGCAAAGTCCACACTCTGTGTGAAGCCAAAACCTCACCCAATTTCTTGTACTGGGCTTTATTAACAACTACATTAATAAGATAACCTGAAGTTCAGCTTGAACCTTTGCCACAGGCTCAGTTGTTCCTAGGATTCCTACCTCATGAGTATTCAGCCCACATTCTAGACCCTCTGTTTCTAGATATCCACTCTCACCTTCTTTCATTATCTGGGTGTTATAATGATCACCAGCCTCAATAAATCAGGATTAAACAGGTTCTGCTTTCTCTACTAGATGGAATGTTTCAGGTAAACATTGCCTGCTCATTACAGGTCCATTAGGAATGCTGTACTATGGAAGTGCCTATGTTAGCAATGATTGTTAATAGAAAAGTGTCCATAATAAACACAGTAGAAACCACTGAGCCACTGCACTCCTGTTTTCCAATTCACTAAATAATTTTTTTTCAAAGTCACAACACGACTATTACAGCTAAGGCTAGTCCCAAGTCTTAGATCTCAGAAATGGAATTACAGCCACCTGCAAGTTCTGTGGTTTCTTTACAGTGGTTTGTCAATATAATAGCTATTCAGAATGTCCAGTTGCATTTCAAAGGCAATTTGCGATTTATGAGAAGTGACAAAAAAAGGAACAACTCTGAAGGCAATTCCAGATTTTCTGTTAATTTGTTTTTAATTGCGTTGCTGCTCAGAGCCTTTAACATCCATATATCTATGGATCACTGTTGAAATGTTTTACTAAGATCCCATGGGAAGTTGGCTTCTCCCTTGACACATGAAGAATTGGAACTGGAGGTGAATGAGTTCCCTTGTAGGGGCTCATTTAACAAGAGCTTTGGTAGACAACCCAAGTCTTTTGCTGCCATGACAGAAGTTAAGATCAGACTATTAAGGGCATAGGTACTACTAAAATTTGAAATAGCATTTTAAAAGTAAAAGTAAAAAAAAAGAGATTAAACTGCCAGTAGGTCAGGAGATCTGAGTTCAATTCCCATCCTGCATGACCATGGATAAGCCATTTAATCTGTCTATGCCTCAGTTTCCTCACATGTAAAGTGGGACTATTAGTACATACATCCCATCCTTGGTCACTGGGATGCATTCATTATGGTGTGTAAAGTGATTTGAGATCATCCTGTGGAAGAGTTATTGAAATCTGAAGCAATATTTATAATTACTGAATACCCATATTTGTGGAAAAAAGTATTATATTACCTGTCTGTTATCAATAAATATATAAAATTAGTAAGTGTCATTAGAACCATTTGTTTTCCCATTTGCTTTGAAAATGTAACAGATGCCATAGGGATGGAACAATTTCCTTGTTAAAATATGGGCACTCACAGATTTTACTTGACCACGAAGGAAGTAGAAGAACAGGGTAACCAGACCAAAAGGTCTTACTCCAAAGTACTTAAGAACTTAGAGGTGTGGGGTTTCCAGGACACAATTGTTAAAATTCGGCCACCAAGTTGAAGGCTATGTTGAAGTGAATTCCCTGCACTGGATATAGTTACTCACTCTCTGGATGTTGCTACATCATCCCTGCTATAGATACTTTATCTCTGTTTATTATAATACTTTTGAAAAGGAATTTCAGTTTTCACCAAATAACAGGATTAAAATAAAAAAATCCCAGCAAAGGCCCCTCCCTGGGCTTCATAGAATATCTTCAACCAAGAATGTAAAAAGTAAGTAATGGTATCAAAGGCCTTGATATTTGGATGCCCAACTTAGGATACCTTAAAGAGTCCTGATTTTTAGAAAATGCTGAGTCCCTCTGTCTGAAAACTAGACTCCTTTGAAGAGATTCAAGTTGGAAATCTAAACATTGATGCCTTCAGGATCAATTAGTTACTTTTTGAAAACCTTTGCCTTCATTAATAGTCTCCACTCCACCTTATGGAGGAAGTGAACTCTTGTCATTATACTCAGTAAGTTTTTCATAGGAACAAAGTATAAATATTTTGAGCAAAGTGTCTTTTATGTGCACCCTGAATTCTGTCTCATGTTAGATGCTGTCCTAAGCACGAGGTCTATAAACTTTGTGCACTTTTTATCCAGTTTAACGTTAGACGCTTTTTGACCAGTGGCCAGTCCCTGGTTGAGGGATATAGGTCTCCTTGGCATATAGCGTTGCTGCAGCTGATATTTGGAGATAGACCTCACACACGTGTATGGCATCACAAACAAACACTTAACATTGTAATGTGTTATACTAACATTTACTAGTAAACTTACAAAACCGCTGTGAGGAAGGTAACCAGCATTGTCCCCATAGCTTAGATGGGGAAATCGAATCAAGGAAAAGCTAAGAAACTATCTGAAGGTCACACTGCAGGCTAAGAACTCCTGGCACCATGCTCATTTTACTAGACTAGGGGTAAACATTTTCAAGGGTGCCTAAATGACTTAGGAGCCTATGTTCCATTTTTAAAGTGACTTAGGCACTTAGTAGCCTAAATGCAAGTCAATGAGACTTAAGCTGCTAAGTGCCTACATCACTTTTGAAAATGGGGCTTAGGCTCCTACATTGCTTAAGTGCTTTTGAAAATTTTACCACACACTGTAATGTCTCCAGGGACTGAAAAGGAGCTGTGGAATAATTGATTAAATTAAATAAAATACCAAATGAGCCGCCTGGTTCTGACTGCTAATGAATTGAAAACTAATGTATATTCTTTAGATTGAGAACCCCAGAATTTCTTCGTAGCTATGATCAAAACTGGGAAGTCAGCACTGTAAATCAATTGGACCCAGTGTGAAGGGGTTTAGGAAGTTCCAACTACAATTCCAATACGTCACAACAAAGATTACGAAAAGAATCAAGAAGTTAATTCAGTCAAAACTGCTGTGGAACCTTAATCCCAGATTAATGATTCATATATTATACACATTTTACAGATATGAAAAGGAATTCAGTGCATTTATCTTGATATGCCTTATAAATGTCAAAAAAGAATCTAATTAAAATCCCCTAAAATGCATACCACCAACTCAGTTCTGGTTTATCAGAGACACTGTCAAATGAAAGGGTGGGTGTCTCACCATTTTTTGAAGACTTAACGCTGACAGTTAATAATGTGACTTTTAAATTATTGAACTGTAACTTAAGAAAAAACACATTGACTACTTGGCTTGAATGAGCAAACAGAAGTTCTAAAGGAATTAGCAGACCAGTACATCTAAGTGTATTCCCAGTGGTATGACACTGATATTTGAAATCTCATGAAGTAAGTTGGGGTCTTATATGAAATTATACAGAGACTGATCCTGCAAAGTGCGGTGTGTTTTTAACTCTCCATGTATGTTAGGGGAAGTGAGGGCACTCTGAACCTGACAGAGACAGAAAGACTAGGCTAGGGCCTAAGAATGTGAAAATTAACTTGCAAAAACAGTAAAAATCAAAGGAAAAATAACAAACAAATCTTAAGCCAGTACAGTAAAAGGAAGGCCCATCCAAAATGATCCTCTCTTTTTAAGAACATCTAAATGAGCAATTTCCTAAGAGAGGAAATAAAATATGAAATTGTTCTGCAGCGAAACAACACAAATGATTAACTGCGGCATAAGTCAATGGAATTTCATTAGAGTGACTGGACTCTTGGAAGATATATTATAGTTAATGATTCTAGCAGAGGTGGAACAGTACATTCAACAGCCTTGGAAATAAATTGGGGTCTCAAGAGCTATAACTTGTAACCAGGTCAATCAAGGCAAGTTTTATTGTTTGTTTTTGTTTGTTTGTTTTCAAAAGGGGAAAAACAACATGCAGCTTAAAAGCAACAGAAACATCACTTAAGTAAAACTAAGGATGAATCACTCATACAAAAATAAGAGGGTTTCTTTTCAATTTGTTTTCATGGCTCAGAAGGACTTCATGAAGTACTTGCAGCAGAAATGATAAAATAGGCCCAGACTGTGTGTTAGTAGCAGTTCCTGTGCATTTGTTATGAAAAATCTACCAGCCATGACAAAAGACTGATCCATCTCTCTTGTTCCCTACATAAAAGCCGACTCCTCCCTCCCTTCCTTGCGCAAAATACCACAGATTCAGTTCACTATGTGCATATTTTGTTGATTTGTGTGGGATCCCCTTTCATGGGTTTCACTTTTAGTTTCTGGGTTTGAACAAATACAGATCATCACATGAGAAAAAGAAGTTATAAACAGAATGATGTTTATTTTTTATTTTTCCCCTCAAAATCCTGAGAAGAGAAGTCTCACTCAAAACAGGATTCAGACTTGCTCAACGTTCATGAACTCTGGTGAACCTGGGCTGAGTTTGGGGGTCATTACATGCTCCTTATTCAGGCCAGTTTGACATAGTCCTGAACACCCCTCTGTTATTAGGTGGCAGCCAGGCAAACACCAGCATTCTAAGAGCTAAGACAGGTCTAATTTCAGACTTACAAATCATAGCAGTATCACTTTAAAAGAATGGCAGAAAGGACTGACAAGAGAAAAGTATTTATTAGGGTTTTGTTTTCCTCAGCCATCAAATAATGGTGTGATGATGCTGGAGTAATATTTCTTCCTACAGTTGTAGATAGGATATTCAAACCACTGTTAGGAACAGTGAACCCTGTCTGCAATCACGTCATCTAGAACTTTCATAACTTCATTTTTTCATTATGTAACTCTGTAGTGGAACTATATGTAATTCAAATGGAAATGAACCAAGTACTTTTCCATGGGCAAAAATTTTAATATGGAAATACTAAACATGGTCCGTGATAGTGTACAACATAAATACTGATCTGAAAGTATTAAAAGTCTGACTTCACAATATAAGTGAAGCAAAAGGAGACCCTAGGAAGATTGAGGCAGAATGTGTAACAAATTTGTGATTAATAAGCATGTCAGGTTTTATAAGAACACCCTTAAGTGCACACAACTAATAGCCTTATCATTGCTTCCAGAATCAAAATGGAATGGTTGAGTAGATTTGGTTGAGGAATGGTTGAGCTGCATCTACACTACACAGCTTTTAGTGTCACGGCCATGTTGCTAAAAGTCAGGCAATGTAAACACTGTTGGCACTTTTGCAGACAAAATACTTCTGCCCCCTACAGGCAGGGTTCGTGTTGTTGACAGGAGAGTTCTACTGCCAACAACAAGCTGTTTACGTTGCCACTTTCCATGGCAAAACTTTTGTCTTGGGAAGGGGCAGCTTTTTTAAGCACCTCTGAACAACAAAATGCATACCACCAACTCAGTCTTATACGAAATTTTGTTGTTCAACTGGCAGCCTAGACAAAGCCTTAGCCTCAGATGGTAAGGGAAACATTCAAGAAAATAAGGTTTCAGATTTTTCCACTTCTCAAGGGAAAAATCACAGATGATAAGTCAAGGATATTCCCATTCTTATATGAGTGGTTGATTGTTTATGCTGAACAAGATTGCATAGCTGAATGAGAGGGAAAAGGTGAATGTGAACTGAGCCATTATCCTTCAAATTAAACTTGCTCAAGAGCAATAACAACTGCTTGGAATCAGTATTTCAATAAGATGAAACGTTTGTATTTTGAAAAAGCTGCAAGTAATTTGTTAACTCCTTAAGAGGCAAAAGGAGGAGTAGGTAGACACACACGATAATTATAGTAGGGCCAAAAATTTGGCAAGACTCTAAAAGATCTTTGCTTCATAACAGTACATTATACATTGAAATTTCACCTTAAATTTAGGCTGAAGTTTTCCACTGTGGGTGCCTAAAATTAATGTATAGACCTTAGATGTCCTTATTTAGGAGCCAACCCCACACTAGCCCAGACGGGGTTAAGCCAGTTGCATTGGAAGCAGAAGTCCTGCCTCTGCAGTACTGGGCATGCTCCAAGTGCTCTGGGAGTATAAAAGGAGGGAGCTCAGCTCATTCTGGGTTGGCAGCCATAGGAGAAGGATGTGCCTGGGAAGCTCCTGCAAAGGACCAGCCTCAGCCTCTGAAGGTGCTGGGATCCGAGG
Organism: Dermatemys mawii; assembly: GCA_007922305.1. NCBI lineage: Eukaryota > Metazoa > Chordata > Testudines > Dermatemydidae > Dermatemys > Dermatemys mawii. The sequence goes on from ML677334.1 coordinate 48,739,484, forward strand.
CTTCCCCAAGCCTGCCTGAAGCCCAGCGACGGGAGCAGCCAGAGGAGGTGACTGACTTGACAGCTCACGGAGGAGCCAAAGATGCCTGGCAGACTTCAGTAGCGAGTCTGGTAGGAAGTGACCCAGGGAGGATAGTGGAGTGGTACCACCCACCTGGGAAACCTCAGTGTGTTTTGGTTGGACCCCCCCGCTGAGTCATTAGCAAGGTGCTACACCACTGTTAGGGATCTGGGTCAGGGCCTGGTGGAGTCGGGTGGGCCAGGGTCCCCCTACCTAGACCGCCACACTCCTAGGTGGGTGACCCTCTTCTATAGGCTCCGACTGTTAGGCTGCATTGCCCCGTAACCTGGGGCGACCCTATGGACTCTGGCCATTAGGCTGAGCTGCCCTGTGACTAGGGGCGACTCTATGGACTCTGGCCACTAGGCCACGCTGTCCAACCCCCAGGGGCATAAACCCTGACACGAACATTCAAGGTACCTGTCCTTCCCTAAACCAGTGCATGAATCTGCCCTTAGGATGAGATCCACTATATTCATTTTCACCTGTTTGTCTGAGACTGGATGGGAACCCATATCTCCAGCAGAAAAAATCTAATGTGCAAACTCAAATTACTGCCAAATCTCTCTTTGATCCTGAAAGTTAAAATATGAATTGATACTAGAACAAAGTAACAGGGATAATTTTTTTATTTTTTTTAAATACAACCCCTTTCTGTTAGGGAGACTGGGGACTCCATGGTTGGATTAAGGCATTTTGTGTTCTGATTCCTGAGTGAATAGCCATTTGGCTCATGGTTTGAAAAACAAATTCAGAACCAAAGTAAATGGGTATCATGCATTTGAGGCTTCAAGTTGCATCTGTTTACACCAGGTTTGAATTTGGGCCAGTAATCTGAATCTCTCAGAACATTCACAATCTCAAAGTTAAAAACTTAGGCACTTTATCACAAGCGACAATTTTAAAATGGAAAAACTTCAAAAACAGACTCCAATGAGAAACTGCTGAACAGGAATTAATTTACAAATTGGACACCACCAATTTAGGGTTAAACAGAGACTGGGAATGGCTGGGTCCTTACACTAATTGAATCTATTTCCCCATGTTAAGTATCCTCACACCTTCTTGTCAACTGTCTGATATCGACCATCTTGATTATCACAACATTTTTTTTTTCTTTCTGGCTGATAATAGCTCATCTAAATTAAATAGCCCATTAGAACTGGTAGGGCAACTTTCACCTTTTCATGTTTTCTCTGTGTATATATATTTTACTACTGTTTGTCCCATTCTATGCATTCGATGAAGTGGGCTATAGCCTACGAAAGCTTATGCTAAAATAAATGTTAGTCTCTAAGGTGTCACAAATACTCCTGTTCTTTTAACGGGTACAGACAAACATGGCTGCTACTCTGAAACTCATCAGATTGGTATCTGTTAAAATAAGCATTCACTTCCACACTTCTGACACTAGAAGGGGATGTTGCTCTGTGTTTGTTGATAACATAAAAATCACATCTGTGTAGCTGCTTTCTTCTTATTTTAACACAATATTGAAATTTTTATATTTTGGAGTTATTCAACACCCATTGAATTCGTGTGGGAGGGAAGACTGCAAGGATGGGGCTTATGAGTCACACCTGTTTGTTGGGTGAAGATTTCCATGCACTGCTAAACTTATTTCATTTATCAAAAACAATGAGGAATCCTTGTAGTACTTTAGAGACTAACAAGTTTATTTGGGCATAAACTTTTATGGGCTAAAACCCACTTCATCAGATGCCTGGAGTGTAACATACAGCAGGGAGGTATTAATACACAGCATATGAAAAGATGGGAGTTGCCTTACCAAGTGGGGGTGTCAGTGCTAATGAGCTAATTCAATTCAAGTTGGAAGTAGGCAATTCTCAACAGCTGACAAGAAGGAGTGGAAATCACTTTTGTAGTATTAATGAGGCCAGTGTAAACAAGGTGGCCCATTTCAAACAGTTGACAAGAAGGTGTGAATATTGGTTTCCAATTCTTCTTGTCAACTGTTGAGAATTGCCTGCTTCCAACTTAAATTGAAATTTAAGTTTCACTTTTAAGAACTAGATCCTCTCCAGAGGAAGACTCACCAGGCTGCAGCAGTCAGCCGTGGTAGGAGTCTGCAGGAGGGTCAGAACAGGGATAGGAAGAGGCGAGTGGGTGGACAGTAAGACCCAGCAGTGCCCCAAATTTTCAGGTGCCCTACGCAGCCGCATATGCTATGTATGCCTAAGGATGGCCCTGATCCCCAGCATAATCAAGTCCTTGGTCATTCTCCCACTCTCTGCAGGGAAATCCCACACAGTGAATGGAGGTTTGAGAAAAGGGTTGCCAGGTGTCCAGTTTTCAACCAGAAAGTCCAGTTGAAAGGAGACATGTCCAATCACATGTACTGACCGGACACCAAAAATCCAGTTACCATGGGTGGCGAGGCCAAGGAAGGAGGGGCTGGGATATCAACCCACACCAGCCCCTGCTCAGCTGAGGCCACCTCCTTCCTGCATCTCGTGGCCAGGCAGGCTCCTAACCCTGGAGCCTAGGGAGCCCAGCTGGTGGGGTGAGGGAGGAGGACAGGATCGAGCAAGGAGGAAGAGGGAAGGGGAGAGCAGTGAGTGATGGCGGGAAGATGTGGAGCAGAGGTGGGGCTTGGGGGAAAAGATAGGAAGGGGGATATTGTGGCTCTCCTGCTGTAGTGTCCAGTTTTCAGAAATTAGAAAGTTGGCAACCCTATTTGGGAGACTAGGTTTGCCAGGCATCTGGTTTTCGACTGGAATGTCTGAATAAGGAATGCAGGACTGGGTCCTCTGGCAGCATTACATGACATAGGCACAAGTAGCCACACACATTTTACAAAGCAATCACATGCATGAACCCTAAGCTTTCACCTTCTTGATATACCAGTTGAATATGGTGCTTAGAACCAGTTTCAGCAGGGACCAAAGATCAGAAGTTTTTGGAGAATGACAAGTGCACCAGTGCAGGAAGATATGTGTAAAGTGGCATGGAGATGAAAGAAGGCAGTCACTAATTTCTTCTGATGAAATGAAGCCCAGCAGATAGGAAGCAACTGGTTTAAGAAGATACTGCATCTCCATAAGCTTTAGCGTGTTATTTGAAACCATGTTATAAATAGTAATTGTCAGTTTTGCATACTATTTGCAACATCCATCCACATTCCCCTCCCGTCTGCATTACTCCCACCTTCACGGGACAGTTTCTTACAAAGATGCAGTTCTGCTGAACAGCGTTCGGAATAAGACTGACACGCTAAGGGAAACTAGTGCTCCAAATTCTGAATCTGTAGTCACGTTTATGTGCATGTTGAGAACATTTGTTGAAGATGAGCTACATTAGACTGGATAAAAGGTGCACAAAGTTTATAGACCTCCTGCTTAAGACATCAGCTAACACTGTTTGTTCAGTAGGGAGAAAACTTCCCTTCAGTCAAGCAAACTCATAATTTTTTCATTAGCATGATTTCATCTTCCTTTGAAGCATCTAGAACTGGCCATTGTCAGAGATGAGGTATAGAATAGTGGACTAGATGGTTCTGGGCCACTTCCTGTAGTCCTGTCTAGGGCTGGCTCAAATTTTTTTGCCACAAAAAAAAAAGCGGGGTGGAGGGTGGGCAGCAAGAATGCCGTCCCTTAAAATGTGCCACCCCAAGCACATGCTTCCTTGGCTGGTGCCTGGAGCTGGCCCTGGTCCTGTCAATGAAGCTGAAGCTGACTGCATTGATTTTCATTGCCCAGCCTGCAAAAAGTACCAAAATCAGACAGTTATGTGTAAGTGGATTTTTGAATTTCTCTGTGGTAATAATCTAGTTACGATTATTTCAGTAAAACAGGTACAGGTGTTATTTTGAAAAAGATTTTGAAGTGTTCTTTTAAAGCCACAGTTTAATAGTGCCATCTAGTGGACATTTAAAAAGAACTGCAGAATTAAATTCCCAGAATGCACTCTTTGAGTTTGTTAGTGTAGACTCCAAAATCTTCAGAAATGATATGCTTAATAAGATTTCTGGGGTGGATAGAAACAGAACATAGGACCCGTAAAGTGAAACTAAATAAAATATTCTGTGCTAGCACAAGAATAATACACCATAACAGACTCTTTACAGCTATCCTAACTACAATGATCAGAAAACGAAAACTGAACTGCAGCTTAAAATTAGAATGAGGAAATTTAAGTCATATGCTACCACTATGCTTCTATCTCTACAGCATAACTGTTCTTTGCTTTCTCTCCTATATGTTCTTTACTTTCTCTCCTGTTTTTTTTAGCTGTGCTTCATCCCAGTGGTGGATGCATTTCTGGACCGCTAATTAAGCTAAATGCATTATGGTATTTTCAGTTTGAGTTTATAAACTACTTTGCCATTCTTCAAGATGAGCGGCACTATAAAAGTGTATACAATATAATTAGTATTTACTAGGAACCATTGTATAAACTTGACATCACAACAACTTGAAAATTCTGGAAGTGACTAGTTTTTAAAAAATCATTGTCTGACACAACATTTTTAATTAGTATGTTCTTACTTTTTTTAGGTTCCTGTAACAATATTTATAGTTTTTTTTTAAACCTAGGGTAACCAGATACCAAGTGTAAAAAATCAGGATACCGGGTGGGGGGTAATAAATGGCTATATAAGAAAAAGCCCACAAAATCGGGACTGTCTCTATAAAATCAGGACATTTGGTCACCCTATTTCCCCCTGTTCCTCACTGATATTTATAAGAAAGAGGAAAACTGCTTAATTAACTATGCTGAAGAAACAGTAAAGCTGATTGTATAGATAGGGCTCTGAGATATACAAAGGAAATAAACTGAAAAAAATAGAGAAAATATTTTTGTAACTACAGTCGGAACAGAATTGTTCAGGCACAAGTGTGATTTTCAAGTTGATGGTGCCTCTTGAACTGAAGTTCCCGTGTTCCTGATTAGGCCATTTCAGGTGCATCATGATGGCAGGAAAAGTGCCCAAGGGAAATACAGCTGTGGTTTTTAGAGGGAGAAGAATTTTAATTGCTGCCTTGAGGATGACACCTATGGCTCCTCCGCACCTAGATGCAGCAGATTTTGTCAGCAAATCAGAAGTGTACACCCAGGAACTTTACCTAAGATTAAGGTTACAGGAATTCCTGCATGGTAAACAAGCAGCTGACAGTGCCTTTAGAGAACTCACAAACACCTGAAAATGTTTTCACTTGTCTAACTGCAGACATCTCCTGATGGAATCACTGATAAATCCCCCAGTAGAAAGCCCACCTCTTGAGTTATCCCCTCAAACAGATTCCATTGTGTATCTTTCTCTCCAGAACAAGTCACTAATTACCAACCTCGTTTACATGGAAACACTATCTTCGGGAATGACTAAATCCATTTTATCAACCCATCTATCGGTTGTGTAATATTTACTTTGACAAAATTGTAAGGACAGGGCTGTCCTTTCTTGTGAGACAATTTAGGACCTAAGCAATTCCAATTTCTCAAGCTTCCTCCCCATCCCCAGTAAAATTTTGTAATTAATAATAGTTTCTAACTCAATTGATAAACAATTCTGCATATATGTACTTTGGGACTTTCTGGCCACTGACCTGCACCTTGTCATTTACACCAATGCAAAGGCAATGTAAAATGCTAATAAGCTCCAGTCTGTGTAAATAGCAATTTCACATGTTAGCAAGTGACAAAGGATTTTCATATGAACTCTGTTCTCATAATTCTTATTTTCTGTGAAGGACACATCTGGTTTTTTTACAGTTTTGACAATCAGGTTATGCTTCAATGCACTCCTAAATTAATACACCTACAGACAACCTGAATTTAATTCAGTATTCCTACATCATAAGCTTGTAGTAATGCAAATTAAGACTAAAAAGTTAAAAGAAGTTCAGAAAGCTTTAGTTAAAGTTCCAGCACCAACTTAAACTCTGCCCCTTTGTATCTATTAATGACCATGTTTTGTTACATTGTAATAAAATCCCCACTGTCCTCCAGGGTAGAGGTATCCAGCTCAGAAGAATGAATATGGGTAGACTGAGGGGTGGACAAGGGAGAATGAGCAACCTATTGAGATTCCAACCTATTTGGGTGGCTTGTGGTTGGAAAAAGGGAGTCTAAGTAGTATGGGGGGAAGCTGGGGTACAAGGAGGCCCCTGGATCAGGCTGTTGGCTCACACCAGGGTTCCTTAGATCTGTGGAAGTACAAGTGGGTCTCCGGTATCCTCGAGGTGGTGGTAGGGGAATAGGAAGATAGGGTCTTCTGCCTCTATGGAGAGAACTTTTGAAATACAGGGAGCAGAATTAGCACTGGAACTGGAATTATGCTTCCAGGAGCTCCCACTAGGGCACAATACCTCTGTCTCACCCCTTACTGCAGGAAGCCAATTTAGCCCTTAAATTTTAGATTAGGTTTAAGTTAGGTTCTCGTTATTTCTAGACTTAATGCTTGGAAAGGTTGAAATGGGAAAACGGCTTCCTAAACAAGAGCAAGGAACTTTTTGCAAGACTATAACAGACACTGAAAAACACAAATACACTCATTCAGACCAGACTCTTCATTTGCAAGGTTTTTACCCTTAGTTAAAAACCAGTAACAGGTCTGATGGTTTTGTTCTGAGCTGTGTCTCGATATGCGGTAGCTATCTTCATTTGGAATGTTGTGAGGCCCATTAAATTAAAAAGAAAAAGAAACAGGGACTCGTTTATTATAGCACAATCTTGAATCTGCTGGAATTTTGAGGACAAGATTAAATCCAATTTACATATATTTTAGGATTGTGACCAGGTGGGACTTTATGTTGCACATATGCTCCTCTTTCCTTTGCCAACATTTTGTCCTTTGTTCTTGGCCCCCAACTGATGCCTATGGCCCTACACAGAGGATTCTTTAGCCTGACTTCCATGATTTTAAGACATATGACACTTTTCTTTCTATGGATGTTTTGCTTTCCTCCTTCATGACTGCATTGAAATGTAGGAAGTTCCTGGTGTTAGCAATTGACTGGTCTATTGAAATGGACAGATGTTGAACACTATTTATTCCTAGGCTTAAAATGTCCTTGATAATATTTTATAGCAGGCATAGGAATTTTGTTTATACTCTTATTCTGTCCTTGAACTGATTTTTTCCCCATTTGTCTGTTTTGAATTTAAACATTTCTATGTATAATCTCTAGTACACTATATTGTGTAATAATGAATAACTTTATTTTATGTTTTTGTTTCTTTTATCTCCTTTGTTTACCCTAGTACGCATATACTAGTGTAGACAAAGTATATTGTTTACTATCCCTGGACTGGACCTTGTCCGTGGCCATATGATAAAGCAGTTTGGGAAGATGGCTAAAGCCAGCCAGCTGAATGTCATAAACAAATTGTGGATAAAAGAGAAGGTACCTAATCGGTGGAATTTAGCAGTTATTGTTCCTCTTCTTAAGACTGGCAAGGATCTCTCTTCTCTGGGCAGCTATCAATCTATATCTTTAACCAGTCACCATTGTAAGATAATGAAAAGAATGGTACAATCGAAGCTTCTTTGGTGGCTTTTAGAAGAAGGGAAAATAAAACCTACCCAAATGGCATACAGGCTCTTGCACTTAATTACGGGCCTATTGGTGACCTTCTGTCAGACTGTTACTGATGGATTCCTACAAGAGCCACCATAGTCTTTTTAAATAAGACAAGGAATACTTTGTAGCACCTTACAGACTAACCAGTTTATTTCAGCATAAGCTTTCATAGGCTATAGCCCACTTCATCGGATGTACCTTAAACATAGTCTTTTTGAATCTCAGTGCAGCATTTCACAGAGTTTGGCATGATACGCTCTTAGTTAAACTCAGTGAGATGAGAATTTGGTAAAATGTACCTTTGGATAAGAGATTTCCTATAGTTTAGGAAAATAATAGACCAAATGTTCCTTTTTCGTAGACAAGGCCGCTCAGGGAGGCATTCCAAAGGACTCAGTTTAAAGTCTCTTATTTTCCTGCTGTCTTCCTCTGAACAGTGATGCCATTTGAAATCATCTGTATACAGGTATGCAGATGACATTGTGCTTCGTATCATTGGTTGTCAAATAAGTGTAGTGGAAAATGAACTGATGAGGACTTAGAAATTGTAACTAGATGGGCAAAGGAACATAAATTTTAGCTGAATCCAGCAAAAATAAAGTCAAACTACTTTACCAAAAAATCATAGGAGATTTAAGTACAGTTTGAAACTGACATAGAGTGACCTTAAATACAGAACTAAGGTTTGGATCGAAATCAGAAAAATGATAGCAAAAGCAAAGAAGAGATTGAATCTTCTGTGATGTATTGCTGGTACCAGTTGTGGGGGTTCATGTGTTAGAACGTGAACTTACTGCTTGATACATTGTGCAATACTTGTATATGCCTTACCTGTATGGTCAAATACAGCTCCCAGTAATCTTGTTAAGATCAATGTTGTGCGGTTATCTGTAGTTCACAATATAACTGGAGCTGTAAGATCCACTTCAAAAGTAATTTGTGAACAAAAGTCTGATGTTCAACCTCTTAAGAATCATAGAAAAGAAAAGCTAATTTGATATGCAAATTGTCTTCCTTCCCTATCTGAAAATCACTGTTCAGGATCTGCTCAGAACTGGAAAACAAAATGAAGGCTGTGATGATCATCTTATTTTAAAAGGTGTGTAAAGGTTGTTGAAGAAAAAGAAGCAGTTGATGAATTTAGGAAGGTAAAGTGTGTGAATAAGTTTGTATACCAGTAATCTTTTCATGTGAACCTATTTGCTTTAGTAAATGTCTTTCCCTTTGGAATCTTGTTCAAAGGAACACACGGATTGTCAACTAAAGGAAAATTGTAGAAAAGACCCTTCAACAGTATAAGTCACAAGGCAAACTCATTCATATACATTGATGTTTCATCAGACATATCTTTCAAGAATGGTAGTGTCTTCACCAGCAGTTTAATGCGGGAAATACAAGAAAGTGCACTAGTTCAGGGACTATCCGTTCAAACTATATGACTGAACTGAAAGCTATTCTCACTGCACTGCAAGAAATAAACGGAGTAGAAATAGAGGAGGATGTCCTAATAGGATGTTGACTTGCAGTTGGTGATCCTTGGTTACTTTAGAAGAAACCAGAACGCTATCAACAATACAATTCAATAGGAGGCTTGGAGGATCAGAAAGCAAGGCAATAAATTGACTTTTCAGCTGATTCCATCATATGCTGATGTACAAGAGAGCGTTGTAGCTGATGACCTGGCAAAAATTAGAAGATTGGAAACTCAAGTTGGAATGACAACATCAAGGATACTGTCACCCTACCAAGGAAAATATTAGTTGACATCCATTATTATGAGATTATAGACAGGGCACATTGCAAGAATGAACATCAATAGAAATGGGACCAAGATATGTCCACTCTGCAAAATGTGTCAGGAGCAAGGTTTAATACCTGCCCATTCCTTTGAATATTGTAATATTATAATATTGTAAGAAAAGGGAAGCTTTTTTAATTGGACAGCTTGGATCAAGCCCTTACAAAGACCCTATATGAGTTGCAAGATGTATTCTTGAACTTCATGGCCTGATATGATTAATGTGGAACAACATAGCAACAATACCACCACACTTACAATGCTCCCCCGCATCTAATGTTCTTAAGAGAACATTAAGGAGGCATGCACAAAACGGACATTGCTTATGCAACTCAGATACCTTATTATACTTCAACAATATTATATCATTTTATTATACTGTAACAATATTATATCAATGTTATACTATAACAATATTATATCAATATTATATCATACTTATTATACTTAGTAACGCACCCTGGGTTGTCAATGAGAATACGTAATTTGCAACTGAGGCTAAATCTGCTGTATAAAATAATTCCACACCCCTCAGAACCTCACCTTAACTGTGTACTAGTGGACAGGTCCTGTTCTGTGCATACTGAAGAAGTATCTGATAAGTTAATTTTCAGCTCAGCCACTGTTCACATATAATGTTCATAAAAAGTGCTAAGAATCACTCCCTAACTACTGTCTGTGTGAGAAATTCAATTTTCAATCTTTAAAATAGCTTAACCACATCTGAACAGATTTTCACTACAATACCCAGAGTCTTCTTCTCAGTTAGGATTTTCTCCCTGCCATTTTCAACCTTTTATACCTTGCCATTTTGATTCAAAAGCTGCTCAATAAAAGGTCACAAAATAGCCTCATAATATGCAAAAGATATATTTATTCAAATCTTTTCAGTTTTAAAAATGGCTGAATTTCTCCACCTGGGCAGAGACTATCACTGAAAAATGACAGCACAAAACTGCAACTTTTCATATATTTATGAATAACTGAAAGACAAGGTTTTAGACTGGAACTGCTCTAGCAACCTTAAATGTGAGTTGTTACTGTGCCTTAGCTCTAATAAACATTAAAGACAAAATTTAAACATCTCAAATTAAGAAAATCAGAAAAATATTAATTTATAAACTCTTTAAAAACCAGCAAAAGAAAGGTGTATAGTAAAGCTTTTAAAATATTGTTCTGTCCTTCAAATTACTTCAATGACCACATGTTAGGAATTCTTATCAATAATAATAAAGGCATCTTTCTTGTTTGATGTTAATGTTGTTTAAAAAGTTTATTTAAATGTCCTATTGTTAATGACCTGTTGTGTCCTGATGCTAAACTGAATATTTCTGCTAAACCACTGAAGTCCTAATTATTGATTTGACATTTCAGTATAGAAAAACACATCTCCTGAAAAAATAAGCAGTGAAAAGAAAACAAATAACAATGTGGTGACCTCCACTATACTGTCAGTCAAAGAGTCAGAGAATTTTTTGATAGAAAAGACCACTTCCTTTGAGTGCAGGACTGATCTCCATTATGTATTCTTCGTTGCATTGCCCAGTCTATTTTTAAATGTGGAACACAACGGGGTTTCCACCATTTCCTGTTCCCCAGATTTCATTGCCAGAAAGTTTACTCTGGTATCCAGCTTTAATGGCCCTTTTCTTAATTGTATTACTCGACTCCTTGTTACACACCTATTACACATGCTCCGCCAGCAATCCCCTGTTGACTACATTTGTAAAATGGCATTTTTTAAAGGGATGCGGAGCTTGAATAGTTCGAGGCTTGCAGACACTTTATATCGCTACACGATTTTACCCCCCCAGGAGCTCCGAATCCTTTTCGCACATGGAACTTACACCCCGCCCCGCAACTCAGCATCTCCCGCTACCACAGCTACTGGTGGAGCAAACCAAAGAGCGGGGGGGTTCCGGCCCTACGGTTGGATCTGAGAATCGATTCCGAAGCCACACCGGGCCGGAGAGTCACTCCCAAGAGGCTCTCCAGCGTGGGTGCGAGGAACGTGCCCCCTTTCCAGCCACCGGCACGGGCACGCTAGCCCCCGTGGAGCCCGGGGCTCGGCAATAGCCTCCCCCCGGGGAGAGGTTTGTGCCACCCCCTCTCTTCGTGTCTGGCCATGGACGGGTCCCTTGCTGTGCAGAGCGAGGGGGCGATAAGGCAGGGTGGGAAGGGGGTGAGGGGGGGGGGGAAAGGGGGGGGGGGGAGAGGGGGGGGGGCGGGGTGGGGGAGGGCAGAGGTGGGTTTTCCCGGCGTGGGAGGGAGAAGCGTAAAGGAAGAATTTGCTCCCCAGGACAAACATCCACCTGAGGTCCCGCTGCTGCTGCATGAGCCGGGGGGAGATGCGCTGCTGCTGCTGCCCCTGCCGATGGCTGCTGCTGGCTTCTCTGCTCTGGGCGGCCGGGGAGAGCCAGCTTCGAGGTGAGAGGCCGGCAGCCCCCGGCCGGGGAGAGCGGAGCGCAGACGGGAGGGGGCTTAGCGCAAACCGCGCAGGGGAAGTTGTTGCACCGGAGTGGGGGGGGGGGGGGCTGTTTGCACCGGCTCTGGCGGTGCCACGCTTCAGCCGGGGCTTCGCTGCTGGCTTCCTGGACCAGCCCGGGGAGCGCGGGGCGGGCGAGTCCGGGAATTGCTTGAATACCGTCCTGCAACGACGCTCCCCATAGCCCGACAATGGGACGCTCCCCCGGCCCCTAGGGGGTTTGGGCTCTGTGGGGGAGGGGGCAATGAGCCTCCCCGCCGGGGTTTAGCTGGATCAGCTGCGGACTGAAATGCGGCTTGTCCGCGTCTCCACGCACCAGCCTTGTGAAGTGTACGAGACTCGCCTAGAGTCGGTGTCTCTTGTTTTCTCCTCCATTCCCTGGACTCTCTCTCCCCGTCCCCGTGAGCTTTGTCCCCTCCCCCCATCTCGCCTCCCCTATCTCTCCCCCCTCCCCCCATCTCGCCCCCCTCCCCAGGCTCTGTGAATTTCACCCCCTCCCCCCCGCCCCGGGAGCGCTTTCATCCCCTCCTGTGCTGGGGGTGGGGGCTGCCCGGCTTCGCTGCTGCCGTGGCGCAGGGGCCGCCCCCGGCTTTGCAACATGAAGGGCCCCTTTGAAGTGAGCAGCGAGCCGAGGGCAAGACTGCCCTCCGCCCCCGCCCCCGGGGAGGGATTCTCGGGTCCCCGGAGCGCTTTTTAACCCGGCTGCTGCCCCATCCCCGCCCGGAGCCGTGGCACGCGGGCTGGGCGCTCGCCGCTTTCTGCATTGTCTGCTAGCGGAGGCAGCCAGCCAGAAACAGGCTCCCCTCCCTGCCCCCCACTCGCCTCCCCGGGCTGCGGCTGAGGCGGGCGCTCTGGGCTGTTGGAGCCGGGGGCCATTGTGAGCCCGCCCGGCCCCTCTTCCTCCCCCAGCCCCTCGGGGCTCCCTTTCACCTCCTCCCGCCGGCTGGAAAGGGGACGGGGCGGCTGGCTCCGGGCTGCACGTGAATCAGCCCCTGTTCCCTGGAAAGGGGCTTTAGCAAAGGCAGAGGCTGGGCTGGACATTGCTCCTGCCGAGGGGAAGCGTTTAGGGGGCCAAGCCGGTATACCAGGGAGGCTTTGCGAGAATTACTTTATTATCACCCCGATAAGGAGCCTATAACTGGTATCTGGGAAGCTACACACCGTTTAGCTCAGGACACAAATACTTATGCGCCGCTGCTGTTGACTGGGTGGGTGCAGAGATTAACCCCAGTGCTTCGCTCTCCCGGGGTCTGAATTCCTGATCGGTTTCATTGTATTTGTCGCTCCTACAATCTCCCGTCCCCCTTCGGCATCACTGCAGTCGATGTTCGACAGATAAGACCCGGTCCCTGCGCCCAGATCCTCTTTTGAAGGAAGAGGATCAGGCACAAAAATTTCCTCACTTTCCCTGGGGTAAATCAGAAGTGACCAACTCCACGGAGATAAGTGGAGTTGCGCTCATAAGAGGAGGTCAAATACTGGCTGGCAGTGAAATAAGCTAGTGCTGGTTAATTTCAAAAAATGGCTTTTGCAAGGATTTTGTAAAAAAGCATTTTAATAGTGAATTACTCTGCCCACAGTTGTAGTAGGTTTGATTGCCTGTGGCATCTCCTGCTACTTTTGAAGTGTTGCTTGGCTAGTCAAGCCAGGGGGCTGCTGCCTGCTCTATCTCCCATCCCAGAGGAAAGTAAAGCCTATAGAGTGTTTGCTTGCTTTGCCCCTTCCAGGGGTTGCAGCCTGCTTGCTGCTTTGCCCTGCCCAGGGGGCTATTCCCCAAGTGCATCTGCGAGCCCCAGCCAGGAGGCTGTGGGGCTCAGACTGTTTGCTTGCTTTGCCCTGCCCTGTTTGTGGTTGGAATCACTGCCTTTATGAAGGATGCATGCATGACTCTTTTAACATTTTGAGATCAATCTAATCCCCAATCCCCTTTTGCATCTCTTAATTGGACACTGGGGACCTTAATAGGAGAAAATGTAGCTGGAATAGTCTACATCTCTACTGTGTCCCCTTATTGGGGAAAGTGACAACAGGATCTTTCTATTCCTGATTCTCTTCCCATGCCTTCAACTCAGCCAGCCCTTGGCCTACCCCAAACTCATTTGGCTGTTAGTCTATAAGGTGCTACAAGACTCTGTTGCTTTTGCAGATCCAGACTAACACAGCTACCCCTCTGATACTAAACTCGTTTTGCCTTTTGTTGAGCTGGGAGAACATGGATCCCTCTCTATGATATATATTGGTTTCAACCCTCACACCTACCATCCCTTTATACATCAGACCTGTACTGGTTTTGCTGACAGGGGTCCTACAAATTCATGGTGGAAAGGGCTGTTGTTCCCTAGTGACTAATGTTCAATGCTTTAGTAGTCCATGGGAGGAGGGTTTATTTACATAAACTAGACAATTGCTGTAGGAAGAATGAAGACTGAAGTCTTTTACACATGTAAATTGGAGTAATTATTCAGCATTATACTCTTAAGGTTATTGGAGTCATCTGTTAGAAGTCTTTGTTTTTCTAATAACTTTCTCAAACTCCCTCTTTAGATCTAAGCTCAACACTGAAGAAGTTAGAGAGAAAGTTACAGAACCACTATTATTTCTGAGTTCTGAGGACTGTTTTATAATGGTGTTAGTTATAGACCAGAAACTCTCATCTGGGGGTTAATCCATCTCTCAGTGAAGTGAGCAGCAAAACTCTGATTGATTTTAGTGGTCACAAATAGGTTTCTATCGAAGAAATTAATTAGAAATTCTGGATACATGCTGGATATATTATGTAGGACTTAATTTTCCTATATGAAATCAGTAAGCTGAAGTATGGCATTCAATATAGACGTATGTTTGGAAGTTTACACATAGTAAATGTGTTTATTACCATGATTGTACATTCGAAACTTCTATTGCCTGAGTAAGGCATGCAGGATTAAACCCAAATATATGCTGTAAAATTCTGAATCCATATATATGTGACAGCATTGGGTAAATGTACTTGTAGATGAACAGTCTATTTAAAAACAACAAATACAAGGCAAAATCTATAGTTACGTTCTGAACATTTAGGTAGAATATTTAAGTGCATATTCATGAGGAAATTTAAATACCAAAGTCGTTCAGTATTAACTGCCATTTAAAATATATTAGCATCTCGTTTTAACAGCATAAACAGTAATAAAAAATACTACACTTTTACAATGGGGACAAGTTAAAGTGAATGTGGAAATTCTAACTTTCCCACACACAAATTTTCAAGGGTCAAATTGCAAAAACTGCTGTAAATTAACTCAACAAGTATATTATTGATATTTCAAATAATGTTTTATCTGAAGGCTTCCTGATGAATGTATCTTAACTTTATATTAAAGATTACACGTGCCATCAAATTTGATTGTAACTAAACCTCATCTTGTCAGTTTCTTTAGTGGTTACTGTAATCTTTTCTTTCTTTCGTTTGGTTGTTCCGTTTCTTTTTGAAAGATTGGATCAGAAAATAAATCTTTCCATTAGTTTACAGATATCTTTGGATGTTGATGTGAATAATATAGTAGGGTGGTGAGTATCAGAGCCCATCTGGCAGATAATGGTCTTACAAAAGTTAGCATTCCATTATTTATCTCATGATACTAATCCAAAAACAATGCGAGGAATGTAATGGCTATACAAATGACTATTACTTTTGGAGAAAGATATTTTGAACTTTGGCTATTTTTTCTATCTCTGTCTATACCAAGGTAATCTTAAAACCTGGTTTGTTGCACATCTGGAAAGGTTTGAGAGACTAGACCACTGTAGGTGCTGAGATCACAAAACAAAAATTATCTTAGAATGCCCACTGAAATACAATTGATAAAATTATCTCTTCAGGACTTCCTGCTTTTCAGTACATGTCTACATATTTCCTGACAGCAAATCAGGAAACTACAGAATATAATAGTTGTGTTCATTTGTCAGAAGATGCTATAGTCTCCTGTGTGAAAAAGCAACACAGCACGGTAAAGAAAATTCTGTGGTCTAGTCTTTGAATTAGTAATTTAAACACCACGGTTATACGTAAATTTGCAAGGTTTCTTCAGGATAAGATGCTTATTTTACATATACAGTTTATAAGGTATTTTGATATTTTCCTCTTGGATATTGAATGGCAAACACTGATTAAAGTGTCAAGGTGCGTGAGGTAATATCTTCTATTGAGCCAACTGCTTTGGTGAGAGAGATGAGGTTTCAAGCTCTTACAAGCAGAAGTTGGTCCAATATAAGATATTACTTCACTCATCTTGTCTCTCTGATATCTTGGGATCAACACTGCTACAACAACACTGCATACAAACAGGGATTAGGTAACTAACACACCTAATTCTTGTTATTGAATTGGATTTCCCACTACTTGTCAAACTGTTGTAGTGTTGCTTCTGTAGATTCAACTCCCAATCTCTCAATAAAGAAAACAGCTTTTTTTATAGGCAGGTAATAGTGGTGACTTTCAAAGTGATTACATTGTAGATTGCAACTTTATTCAGCTGCATGTCAGGGGGTCATACCTCAACTTATCTGTATGAATAAGAGTGTATTGCAGTAACCTTGCTGTCCATGGATCTGGGAATTTTGAATCAGTAATTTAAGCCTTTTCTCCATTCACGATCACCTGTGCCAAATGAGGGAGAAGTCTCTGTATGCTATGTAGCATACACGTATTGGCACATGCTCTTCCTTGTGCATAACCATAACTACATACTAGTTAAATGCATGTTTTATATGATGATAGTCACTTTCAGAATTTCACAAAATTGTGAATCTATATTTTGATTAGGAATTAATTGAAACCAACTATTGTAACACTTTCAAAAAAGTTGATTTGAACTTTGAGATGTGCTGGACAGTATGTGCCTAAATATTGCACAGTGCAGAATGAAAAAACATGGTATAAGAACTTAGGAATTGCTATACTGAATCAAACTAGTAATCCTTCTTGTCTCATATTTTGTTTCCAGCAGTGGTAAGTACCAGATGTTTCACAAGCAGATATAAGAAACCTTGTGTTATGTGCTGATGGGCTCCTAGGGACAGTTTCTTCCTGAATACCAATAGTTGGCTTATGCTCTCCAATAGGAGAAATTATATCTCTTCCAATGCTCTTGTTTCTTTTTAAATGTTTACTTTTATAACTCTAGATATGGTAACTCTGGATATGCTTTTATCCATATAAATATCCTATACTTCTTAAAATCCTGCTAAGATAATGTTAAAATAAGCTGTAAATCCCTTGACATTTGGAAAAGAATCTGAGTATTCTGTTTCAATCTATATGAAAAATTCAGAAAGCCAGTAGTGCAAGCAAACTGCAATTAAGAACAGTGAAATGATGAGCTAAAGGTGCGATAAGTCAGGGACAGAATGAGTTAATCAGTGTTCCATGATAAGACTGAAAACCTGGATATCTTTCTACAAAAACACCCCAAACAGTTGGGCAGAAGTATCTGATGTGTACAGCAATTTATAATGCTCAATGCCCCTCAATACCACTGGTCTGGGAGTTTCAAGTACAAACCAGGACCTGGCCTAAATCACCCTGTGTGCGTGTGCACCTGTGAGAATGTGGGCCACAACAGCAACCCCAAGTTCTGGTGTTAAGGGCTGTGCACTTTCTTTGACAGACAACGAACAGGTAAGGCCTTTGTACAGTAGGTTTTTTAGTCATGCATACTACACAAATCCCACTTTAATTTGCTTACCTATCAGGTGGCCTGATGTAGTGCTGCTTCACTGTACATCCCTTATGAATGTTACGTCTATGTGTATAGCATTGCAATCAAAATATATGGCCCATAGACTGATATTAAACAGCATTATAATATTTTGGGATGAAAAAGAGCACTGTTAGTTAAATCTCAGTTAACTACCAATTTTTGTCACTTAGATGTTCAGTTTATGAGGGAAAAGAATCAGGAAATATTTCAGCTATCCACAGTGCCTGAAATAGAACAAGATACATTCATGGATGAGAAACTTTCTAAAATAGAACATTAAATGTCAACCCTAATCAGTGTGTCCTTACATGTCAAATTTCGCTCATATTATTTCTTTTACATTTTCCTTCTGTTTTGTTTTAAAAGAAAGCCAAAGCTAAAGAGCAGCTTTGTTCTGTCCACAGAATACAAAGGTATGTGAAGGAGAAAAATCTTGTGAATGCATTCTAAGTAGACTGAAGATTAAGATAAAAAGCCACTTGTCTGCCATAAATATTTTTTTCCATGCCCTAAAGGCTGAAAAGTGTATCTCCTGTAAATTATCAGCATATCTTGATTAGTTGTTGGTATTTACGGCACTTTCATACAAAGCAAGGATCTTCAGACAGAGCCTGTCTCTTTTTTCTCTGTCTTTGTTTAAAAAGGGATAAAAGGCTGAGGCATTCCATGCTGAGATGGCCTTCCTGATGGGACAAAGAACTATAGTATCTATGTTAGAGAGAAGCTCTGCAAAATGAGATTGTTTAGTTCTTCTTTGATTTAGAAGAGTATTCATTAGTTTATAGTAACCTGCACCACAGTTGCATGAATACTCTCAAATTATGTGTGTTTGAGATCCCTTAGTGATCACCTTACAAGCTTATATCTTACTTTAGTATTACATCAGTCAATGATTCTCTACTTTGTGAGCGACCCTGGAATGCTAATACATGCAGGTACCGTAGAACGGGCACTGAATTTTGGATTTCTAATTTCCAGTTTTTTTTAAGTGGGACTCTTCATGGGTACTAGTTCAAATGATAGAGAGCAGTCACATCTGTCTTAGTGTGAAATGTCTAGTGCTCCTGCTCCAGTAATTACTTCTACTATTTCTTTTTCATTAAAGGTTGTATTTGTATGCTTTTGCAATGATGTTTCTCTGTTGAGAAAAAAATACTGCATATTTCCACCTAAATTAAAGTCTTCATGATCTTTATACATTATTGTCAGGCATTAAAAATAAGTATGAATGTAAAATTTTACAGGAAAACTAGTAGATTTATTTTGTAGTAAAATAGAATACACTTAAAATTTTACATGACAACTAGAAGCCATGTAGGAGCACAGCTATGTTGATATATAATGCCATCAAAAGAAGCCTTTAACCCCACCTTTGCAAATGTGCAGATGCAGAAAATATAGGGGCCAAGCCCCCTATAAGATTTTTTTTCTGTGAGGAGCCCCTAGTTTGTGGCCTGGCCGCCATGATGTTTTCCCCTGTTTACCTCTGACAGGACAATATGGGTGTGTTTCTCTGAGTTGTGGTTTTTATCACAGGAGAAGATGAGCTGTTTTTTGTAGTATTTATTGTAAAACCCTGCTGGTTTAAGCTCTGCTTTTAATAAGATTTTTCTATAAGTTATTGCACACTGACTGTTCTCTGCTTACCCACTTTCACTCCTGGCCTAAGCCTTCCAAGAGTGGTAATAGCTTGTAGGGCACCCACAGAGGACACTTACTGATTTGAGGAAAAAGGAGCATGTCACAGAGTTGATATTTCTATTCTTCTTCCATGCTTCTCCCAACAGCCATGTTTCATATTGGTTCTGCTACTTTCTTCTTGTGCAGACGGAGGCCAGAATTGAATTTCTGCAGTGGTTTTATGAGCTTTAACATAGTAAGATTATTTTTAATGGGTTATTAAACAATAAAGACCCTTTTCAAGGACATTCCCTGACCAATTTCTTCTGAATTCAATTAAAGCTTTGTGTCTGAAGACAGTTTTTCAAATATATTATTTTGCTGAGCTCTTTCATTGTTCTGCGAGACTCAGCCCTCCTTTTGATTCCCGCATGAGAGGTCATCATAGTTAAGCAACTGTGTTCCTGAAATGAAGATTTTATTTTCTCTCAATTCTGTTTTTGTTTTTACTGTTAGTTGTAAGTGACCTTGGAGATGGGGACACATCCTGCATCCTGAGTCTCTCATATTTGTTTAAGCTTTTCTTTGCTAACAGTCCACAGTGATTTAGGTTGTCTTGGTGGGAAGGAAAGGGATGAGTAGAGAAAGTGTCTGTGGTCAGTGCACCCAGTTAATAAATTGAAAAAGCCCAATAACAGAGGTTGAATGAAATTGTCTTCATCTCAAAAAGCTTTGAGTGGCCTGTGGATTTTTTATTTTATATAGGGTATTAACTCTATAAGCACCTTCATCAAGCATTGTACTAATATATAGATATCTTGGATCTGATTCATCATTGCGTGAACCTCCTTTTACTCCCCGTGCAACTACATTGCACTTACATCAGTGTAAAACTGGAGTAATTAAGAAATGAACTGAGCTTTTAGTCTTCATGTATTGAAATTAGGTGTTCCCTTTATCCTACTTTTTTTCTCTAATGCTGAGAAAATAACAGTGATTATAGGCATTGGGAGATATTCTGCATAAATTAGAAGCACACATTAAAAATATACAGTGTCGGAGATTTACTAGCTGTTTCATTCCAGTATTTCATTCTACTATTCCAGTAGTTTCATTTTGTTTGAAGAAGTCTAGACAATACATTAATAAGTCTACTGTCATCCAGTGCCATCCAGTGCCTCAGTAACTGACAGAATGGTGATTACTAAAGAACAGATATAATGAAGTTTGCAAAGCATAAAGAGTGAAGTGTTGCATATTTTTGTTCCTTTTCTTAAAAGAAAAAGGCTTATCAGACCTTACAATTCCAATTTTACCACTCACCTTAGAAGGAGCAACCCAATGACTTGTACTGGAAATTTCACCAGTGCCAAAAGACGTTTAAGAATAATTTCACTGTAGACTTAATTCCATAAAGACTTTAAGGTGTTTGGTTTTTGAATAGTGATTGACCTGTATAACACAAGTCAGACACTGGATGGAAAAAAATCCTGAAAAAGAAAAATCTTGGATGAAGAATTTTCAATTTTTCCAAAGTATATTAGTTTGTTAATATGGCACATCAGGAAAATAAAAGTGTGACATTTTAAAAAGATACAAAGACCGATGAATAATAGTATAGATGATCAGCATAATTCAAAGGACCGTCCACATTTTAGGTTTGATCATTAACACATTTAGTTGTTGGATTGTACAAGTGGTAGACTTAATGGGCAAAATCCTGGCTCTAATGATATCAATGGGAAAACTCATTGGGTTGACTTCACTGGGACAGGAATTCACCCAAGGAAAATAAACGCAGATAAAATTAACATGAAAAGTTTTAATGTTCCCTTTGGATTTATGCTGTTGGAAGTTTTAGTTTATTTACATTTATGAAAACTTCTATGCAGAGTTCTGGGGGTTGTGCCACAGCTGAAAATATAATTCAACAGAACAAATAAGCATTTAAAAAGACTTGTGTGTAAATCAGCAGTTGGCACTTGCATTGTGATGGAATTGCCCAGGAACCCAGTTCTTTCAGGAATAATTGGCATGTAGCTGTTTGATTTTAAGCTTTGCTGTACTAGTCAATGGGCCTGATTATGAACTCATTTACACATTTACTCATTAAATCAGGACTGACTTAATGGAATGACATTGGTATAAAGAGAGAATTAGGCTCACTTCCGGTTTTATATGTCTGTACCTTCATTGACTTCAGTAAAGTTACTGCTGATTTGCATTAGTGTAAGTGTATGAAGACAAAAATTACTTGATTTGAGGTAGTTAGTGAGCATTCAACAACAGTAGTGGACCATTGTTTGTTTGTGTTTCTTTACTGACAGATTCATTATGGCAGTCCAATGGTGAGATTCTGCCATTCTTGAGTTGGCAGTTGGTTTGTGTGAAGTATTTTGTTCATGATAAAACGTACTCATATAAAACAT
>ML677334.1:48761170-48849660 GCA_007922305.1 Dermatemys mawii
TTGTGTGAAGTATTTTGTTCATGATAAAACGTACTCATATAAAACATGGAAAAATAACATACTTTGCTATCTGGCTTTCTTTTATTAATTCTCCTTATTCTAATATATAAGAAGCTGATACATCTAGTTTATCTGTCGTACCAGACTGAAATATTTAGAAATTAGCTTGTGCTCTTCATAACTCTTATTGTCACTCACTTGCTTCTATTGTACTCTTTAGATTTAAGTGTAATGCTATGTGATGTTTTTTCTTTAATGTGAGTTGTACGTGTGTATGTATGTGTATTATATGCAGTACATACATTCACTATTGGCCTTTTCAAGACAAAATGTAAAATACATTTAATTGTACTATATCCTAGTGTCTCTAGTGATCATGCTGTTTCTACTTAAAAGGATTCTAAGAGCTAGATGAGGGAAGTTTAAAATGGAGGTTGTTTGAGTTGTGTTAGGATATTCAGAAAACCTGGTTTAAATCAGAGTTGTGAAATCTATGCTGTTTAAAATTCAAGGATTCCATTTCTTTGCCAAAGCTGATTGTAAACTGCCTATCATGTTACCACTATCTGAAAGTACTTTTCAAAGAACATTGATGAGCCCAGAGCTTGATTTTTTTTTTAAAATCAGTTTAACTCTGTTGACCTCAGAGGAGTTACTCTGGGTTTGCCAATATGAATAACTGTTCATAACTTCCTCTATCCCCCACCCCTACAAAATAAATAATTAAATAAGAACCACTAAGTCCATGGTTCAGTAAAATACATAGGCACATACCTAGATTTAAGCATATGTAGGCTTGAGGACTTTAGTGGGACAATTTAGGTGCTTAATTTACAGAATAAGAAATATTTTTAAAAATCACTTGAAATCTAACAAGCCTGTGTCTGTTAATGGGCTTACTGAAAATATCAGTATTCCATCATGCTTTGTGATGAAAAATGAAATATTTTTATCAAAAGTTATGAATTAATTTTAAAATCTATTAAGAATGTAATCGTTTAGAGTCATTAGAGTCTGACAAAGAACTGTTAATCTCATAGCCAGAAAATGTAAAAAATACTAATTAAAAAATCTGAGTAACGTATAGGTGTTTGGAAAGAAACATTCATGATTTCTGTTAAGTCATTAAAATCCAAATCTGAATCTTTTCAAGCCTAATCACAGTTTATCTTATCTGAAGTATGCTTATACTGTGCCTGCCAATATCCTACTGAATAAGCCTGTCACATTCGGGTCAAATTCATCCCTGGTGACTTCAGAGTGATTACATTAGGGATGATTCTGGTCTCCTGTATATTGCATCAGAATTGTAATAGGAGAAAATGATTGATTGTTCTGTGCAGTGTATAGTGCAGATTTCCTGTGATGTTTTCTAGAGGTATGACAGTCCATTTTCTAACCCAGGGGTGGACAAACTACGGCCCGTGGGCCACATGTAGGCCACTGGCTGTTTTCATCCGGCCCGCGTGTTCGAGCTGGGCCGGTCTGCAGTGGGGCCCCGCGCTCCCCAACCGGGGGCCGGGCCAAGCAAGGGGAGCCACGGGGCCCCGCCCTCCCTTGATGGGCCCAGCAGCGCATACTGCTGGGACCCGCACTACCCGGCCGGGGGCCAGATGGAGTGCAGGAGCTGCTCGGCCCCATGATCCTGGGCCGGGCCTGCCCTGCACTCCCGTCCGGGGGCTGGCTGGAGCACGGGGAGCTGCTCGGCCCCGTGCTCCCTGGCAGGGGCCGAGTCAAGCACGGAGAGCCACGGATCCCTGCGCTCCCTGGGTGGGTCGAGAAGCACCCGGCTGATTAAGGTAAGCAGCGAGGGGGTTAGGTGGTGTGGTTTTGGGGGCGGTGGTTAGGGTGGGGGGATATCGGGATGGGGCAGTCAGGGAACAAAGCAAGGGGTCTTAGATTGGGGGTGAGGTCCCAGGGAGTGGTGGTTAGGGTGGGGGAATCTTAGAAGGGGGTAGTCAGGGAACAAAGTATGTGGGGGAATTAGGGGGGTAGGGTCCCGGGGGGTGGTGGTTAGGGTGGGGGGATCTCGGGAGGGGGCAATCAGGGAACAAAGAATAGGTGGGCTTAGATAGGGAGTGGGGTTCTGCAGTGGCAGATAGAGTGGGGAGGGTCTCTGGAGAGGGCGATCAGGGGACAAGGAGCGGGGGTGGGGGGTTGGATGGGTCAGGGGTTCTGAGGGGGGCAGCCAGGGGGTGGGAAGTGGGTGGGGTTTGGATAAGGGGTGGAGTCAGGCTTCCCTACCGGGCCCTCTGCACGGTTTTTAACCCCAATGTGGCCCTTGGGCCAAAAAGTTTGCCCACTCCTGCTCCAAGCACTAGTGATCAGGAGAAGGTCTTGATGGGGGCAGATTGCCCTACATCTACATGCTGGGGGATTTCTTGGGCTTTTCTC
Source organism: Dermatemys mawii (assembly GCA_007922305.1). Lineage (NCBI taxonomy): Eukaryota > Metazoa > Chordata > Testudines > Dermatemydidae > Dermatemys > Dermatemys mawii. The sequence continues at coordinate 48,763,565 of ML677334.1, forward strand.
TGAGTCATCTGGTGCTGGCCACTGTCAGAAACACACTTGATTAGATGTTCTACAGCAGTGGTTCTCAAACTTCTGAGAACCGCGACCCCTTTTTCATTCGGCGGCTGCTGCGGTGGACCTTTTGTATGTCCGCTGAAAAGCTGCCGAATGAATTACTTTCTCATTTGGTGGCTGTTTTCGGCGGTCACGCTGAGCGCTCCCAAAATAGCTCATCATGTCTGCTGAAAAGCCTCTGAAAGCAGAAGTAATTCATTCGGCGGCTTTTAAGCGGTGCCGGGAGCTCGCGACCCCCAGGAGGGTCACGACCCCCGGTTTGAGAAACCCTGTTCTACAGGAGTGATCCACTACGACAATTCCTATGCAAGACTTGTTTCAGTTTCACTCTTTTTTTCAGTCAAAATCTATTGGTGAAGTTGGACTTGTTTACTTGGTAGTTCAGAAGATAGAAATCTCAAAGGATAATATTTTACATATCACATTCTCCTAGCCTTCTCCCCACAAAGAGAAACTTTAAATGGAAAGTGTTTATTATTGTGCCTTTCTGCGTGGAAAGTAAGCCTACTCATCCAGCACTCAAACAGAAATTTTTTGATTTTTAAAAGTGAAGGTTTGGGTCAGTGGATGGATGGTGAACTTTAAACCAAGCTGTATTATGCTTAAAGGGTGAATAGACCACCAAGTCCCTGGAAATGGCACAGTAATATCTATCTTAGGGGAGTAACTAAGTAACACATAGCAACTGATGCAACATGTGACATTGATGACAGTCTTGGGAGGTAAAGTTGTATATTCTGTACTTTGGTCAAGAGGAAGCATTGATCTAATGACAGGGAAGGGTTTAGAGCAGTGCTTCTCAAACTATGTGATGTGGCGGACTGGCAATTTTTTCCCAATGTGCCAGGGACCAGTACCATATTTGTGCCATATTATTATTGTATTTGCATAACCACTCCAGAATGCCATCCTGTCATTGTGGCAGTGCCATCAGAACATACACCTACACAACACTTGAAATCCAACCCACATCTGTTGATGATATAGTCGCTCACAGTCTTGAACACTTCAGAACTAGTTGTTTTTGTTGGTAGTGAAGCAGAAACCGCCCCCACTTCCTTCAAATCACCCTCATGTTCAAAGCTCACATATACCATCAGAATTACCATATTAGCAATGTCTGTACTTTCATCAAGGTGCAAAGAAAAGTACTTTGCTAATTTAATCTGTCCTATGATCTGATCTTCCATATCGTGAACCAGATCGTGAATTTGTCGAGCTATAGTGTTATTTGAAAGTGGCACTTGAGCCACTTTCTTTGCCACCGGATCACCCTGCATTTCCATGCAGACATCTTTAAAGACTGTATGATGCTCTTTATTCAAGGTCTTGATGGTAACTGCCGGTGGGGCGAGGCCTTTAAAAGCAAAGGAGTAGGGTAAGTGCGTGCGTCTCATGCAAAACATGCTGTAGCACTATGGCATAATTATCAATATTATAATATGTGATTCTGAAAACATTATTTAATAATGTAGACTTTATCAACTGATAATTACTGGTGGAATTCCAGTGTGATTTTTAAATTATACTATTATTGCTTTCTTTCCTGGAAACACACCACAGATCAGCAGCCAATGGCTTGCAGACTGGCACCAGTCTGCAGACCACCACTTTGAGTAGCACTGTATTAGAGGACTTCATCAGTAGTGTAAAGATAATCCCCAGAATGATGAAGTGCATAGTAATTCCCCCATTTGGTGAGAGAAAAGCAGTTTGGAATATGACCAAACAAAGAAGAAATTCAGTGTACCATAGAGCAAATATTGATATTTTCCTCCTATTAAACATGTGCAACCTTAAGGGTACTGTTGAGTCCTTGATGACCTTACCTGAAATATAATGACCCAATTCTTCAGGCCCTTCCTTATGAAAGTAGTCCATTTCCCACATGAAGTAAGCAGGGCTGTTTGGATGACCTAAGGGTTTGCAGGATTCAGTCCAAAGTGTGTTTTACCGTTTGTTGTTTTTTTAAAAATGATAGTATCACAGTGGTGTTGCTGTAGTTTAAGTGAAAGACAAATCCCTGTCTTCAGGTTGTCACAAGTTTCTAAAAAAATTATCCTTTGGTCTGAAATGCTTCATGCCTGTTCTCAAGCCAAAGGCAAACTACTTTTGGAGCTTTGATTAAAATTCCATGTGGCTGTCTGAGTTATTTGAGTTTTGGCAGGGGATAAGGAGCAGTCTTCCGTGCTTTTTTAATTTGAAAGATTTCTCAGATTTTTTTCCCCTTTATTTTTTTGGCTTTAAAATCCAAAATCGCTTAATATTTATACATGCAGGGAAGTTTGTCCTGCATGAAGACAGGTGCCTCTGATATGTGAAGTTAAGTGTTTGAAAATGCTGTACAAAAAATGTGCAGAAAGTGACTTGTAACTATATTTTTGTAAATATACAAAATGCTGAGCTCTCTATATGCACAGAAGCATGTGCATTTGGAGAGCAATTAATTTATGTAACTCCAGCAGGAACTAAACCAGTGCACAATTCTACTTTTACATTTTCTCATTTAACTTTAGTGTATATTTTGTTTTGGAAACTTAGCCATTTTTCTGCTCTTTTCTAACCACTGTTTTAAGAAAATAGAAGAAAATAGTTTAGAAAAAAAGCGGCAGGACATATTTTGCTTTCTACAACCGAGAACAGAAGGAGCTAACTGGTACCTTTGAAAAATAATTTCCAAGCATGATTTTGGTGTCCTACTCTCTCTGTTTTTGCCCAATTAAGGGCTTCTTTCTAAGAGGGGAGATTTTGACATTAAGGGTAAGGGAATGATGCAGTGATTGCATATACTAGTTCAGGGATAGCCAATCTGAGCCTGAGAAGAAGCTAGAATTTACCAATGTACATTGCCAAAGAGCCACATAATCCGTCAGCAGCGCTCCCACCCTGCTTCCAGCGCCTTCTGCCCACCGGCTAATCAGCACCTCTCCCTCCCTTCCCACACCTCCTGATCAGCAGTTTCGTGGCATGGGGGAGGAGGGATGGGAAGGGGTGGAGTGGGGGGGCAGAGCCTGCAGTAGACCCAGGGGTTGAGCAGTGAGCACCCCCAGCATATTGGAAAGTTGGTGCCTGTGACTCCAGCCCTGGAGTCGGTGTCTATAAAAGGTGCCGCATATTAACTTCTGAAGAGCCGCATGTGGCTCCGGAGCCACAGGTTGGCCACCCCTGTGGTAATATGGAGTCACAGTACAGGAGACGTTGGAAACTATTACTTTAAACCTTTAAAATTCCTGTAAAAACTCTTGTTTTCAAGTCATTGTGGTCCTTATTTCTGTGTGTTTGCAGAATCAGGCATAGAGAGGGAGTTTTGCATTGACTTCAGTGGAAACAGGTTCCAGCACAGACAGGCTTTTCAGGTACAGAGAAGACGCTTGCCCCTTGAATTGAAGACCAGTAACACTGGTCTACAATTTTTTAGAAGTTGTCTGCTTCAGAGATAAAATGTGATATTTATTATGTATTTTGATGTGCTGAATTCAAATATGACAATTAAAACAACTGATTGGCTACTGTTTCTAAGATATTTAAGTTTTTACATTTTATGTCTATGTATATTGTGTAGATAGTAGAGTTTTAATCATAAATTGTAAAGCTAGGTCTTTTCATGTGTTTATGGTTGCTTTACATGATAATAGTTCACCTGTCCTGTTTATGTAACACTTTAAAAATCAGCAAAAGGGTTATATAAATAAAATGTATTATGAAACAAAAGGCAAAAAACTATTATGTACATAGTTTAGTCCTATTCAGTGTCTACTCGGCACTTCTTGGCTTGTCTCCTGTATTCATTAAATGGAGCATCTCTTGTCACCGTCCAGCAATAGTCTGCAAGCATTGATGGGCTCCATTTGCCCTGATAGCGTTTCTCCATTGTTGCAATGTCCTGGTGAAATCGCTCGCCGTGCTCGTCGCTCACTGCTCCGCAGTTCGGAGGAAAAAAATCTAGATGAGAGTGCAAAAAATGTATCTTTAGTGACATGTTGCAACCAAGGCTTTTGTATGCCTTGAGGAGGTTTTCCACCAACAACCTGTAGTTGTCTGCCTTGTTGTTTCCAAGGAAATGTATTGCCACTGACTGGAAGGCTTTCCATGCCGTCTTTTCCTTGCCACGCAGTGCATGGTCAAATGCATCATCTCGAAGAAGTTCAGGAATCTGAGGACCAACAAAGACACCTTCCTTTATCTTAGCTTCACTTAACCTTGGAAATTTTCCACAGAGGTATTTGAAAGCTGCTTGTGTTTTGTCAATGGCCTTGACAAAGTTCTTCATCAGACCCAGCTTGATGTGTAAGGGTGGTAACAAAATCTTCCTTGATTCAACAAGTGGTGGATGCTGAACACTTTTCCTCCCAGGCTCCAACGACTGTCGGAGTGGCCAATCTTTCTTGACGTAGTGGGAATCTCTTGCACGACTATCCCATTCGCAGAGAAAACAGCAGTACTTTGTGTATCCAGTCTGCAGACCAAGCAAGAGAGCAACAACCTTCAAATCGCCACAAAGCTGCCACTGATGTTGGTCATAGTTTATGCACCTCAAAAGTTGTTTCATGTTGTCATAGGTTTCCTTCATATGGACTGCATGACCAACTGGAATTGATGACAAAACATTGCCATTATGCAGCAAAACAGCTTTAAGACTCATCTTCGATGAATCAATGAAGAGTCTCCACTCATCTGGATCGTGAACGATGTTGAGGGCTGCCATCACACCATCGATGTTGTTGCAGGCTACAAAATCACCTTCCATGAAGAACAATGGGGCAAGATCCTTTTGACGGTCACGGAACATGGAAACCCTAACATCACCTGCCAGGAGAGTCTACTGCTGTAGTCTGGAGCCCAACAGCTCTGCCTTACTCTTGGGTAGTTCCAAATCCCTGACTAGGTCATTCAGTTCAGCTTGTGTTAGGAGGTGTGGTTCAGAGGAGGAGGATGGGAGAAAATGTGGGTCCTGTGACATTGATGGTTCAGGACCAGAAGTTTAATTCTCTTCCTCTTCCTCATCTGACTCAAGTGAGAATGATTCTGGTGCATCAGGAACCAGCAGTCCTTCTCCGTGGGGTATTGGGTGTATAGCTGATGGAATGTTTGGATAATGCACAGTCCACTTTTTCTTCTTTGACACACCTTTCCTAACTGGAGGCACCATGCAGAAGTAACAATTGCTGGTATGATCTGTTGGCTCTCTCCAAACCATTTGCACTGCAAAAGGCATAGATTTCCTTTTCGTGTTCAACCACTGGCGAAGATTTGTTGCACAAGTGTTGCAGCATATGTGTGGGGCCCACCTCTTGTCCTGATCTCCAATTTTTGCAGCCAAAATAAAGGTGATAGGCTTTCTTAACCATAGTGGTTATACTGCGCTTTTGTGATGCAAAAGTCACTTCACCACAAACATAGCAGAAGTTATCTGCACTGTTCACACAAGTACGAGGCATCTCTGCTCACTTTGGCTAAACAGAAATGTGTCCCTTTGCAAAATCAAACACTGACAGATAAGAGAGCACGACACTGTATGATTTCTAGAGCTGATATAGGGCAATTTGTTCAGCAGAGTGATGTAAGCTTCGTTATGATTGCATCATCCATGACTTCTAGGAATAACATGATGCAATTCATATCATGTAGGACGCAATACCAGCTTCAGATTGCATCATTCATTGTTTTGCCTAAAAAGCAAGTACTGTCCAAACCCAGTCATAGATTTATTCATAGATCTAGTCAAAGATGTATTTTAGTCATTTCTGGTTTAAATTGAGAACCCTTCCCTTTATAACTCACTTATCCTCCGCCATTCCCATGTCAAGGGTCGTATATACGGACCCAATAGCATATCTTGAAAACTAGAGCCAATCAACAATTTTAAGCATCATTTTCATTCTCAGTGACCCAGAATTAGTAAAGTTTGACTACATTTATTTCAGAAGCACTTTGGCTGTAGAACAGTGTAATAGGAAACAATGTGTGGGGTAGGGGAAATCATGCCAGCCCCAGAACAGTAAGCATAGGGGAGTCTCTGCGGGTGAACCTCTAATCTTTCAATGTATTTATACTTAACAAAAAAAACCCTAATTCCAATCTTTTCAAACTTCTATGCCTAATAGGCATAGGATGTAAATGCTTAGCACCTTTGACACGCAGGCTGCTTTTTTAGAGGCCTAATTATTTAGGTGCCTACGTTTATGGCATCCAAATTTTAAAAAGCTGGCCTGGTCTGGCAATATTTTCAGTAAGTTTCCTATTGCCCAGACTCTCATAATTCAAATGGTAATATAGAATGAATTTTTAGATAAGACCCCTTCACACACAGAATGTAAGGGGAAACTGACAAACCATTCAGTAAAATGTTTTAGTAGCCAGATATCACATTTTACTAGAAGTTTTGTAGTGAAATATGTTTTGGAGTTTAAGGTGACTTCAGAAAAAAAGCAGCAGCTAGTACCATTGTAAAAAGAATCAGAAAACATAGCCTCCTTAGTATGAGGAAAAAGCTACTGGTGAACAAGTAAAAACTAATTTCATGGTCTAGCAGGTTTGTTGTTCCCTGGCAAGTTGCCTGTCTGTCAACCTTTGGCTCCTCTACGTTGATTTAAATGCTTTGACAGAGAAACCATTTCCAGGCAGATTCTTGAACAGTGCTCATGGTCTAAGTATTGGTCCTAAGTAAGGATCAATACTTACAAGAAATGACTTAAGAGTAGTTTGATGGAAGGAATACTGAATTGTAACTTTGTAAATGCTGTCACGGACCCACAGGGTGGCCCTGTGTGGTCTGTGGGGGGTGCCCCTTTCAGTGAGACTGTCCTTCTTGGGGATCCACTCCCTTTTGGGGTAAGCCCCTCCACCTCCTGGATCCACATCTCTGAGCCTTGGCATGCCTGCCTCTGCCATGGGCCTCCTCAGGGAGTCCCCTCTCCTGGGACCCCCAGGGCTTCTACCCCCGAAGGGGATGATGCAACCCTGTTCTCTAGACCAGAGTGACTCTCAGCCAGCGTAAAACATCATTGAACACAGCACAGGGACTTTCATGACCCTCAGGCCTGGCCTCCCTCAGCCCAGCACGTCCAAGTCTCTCCTGCATTCAGGTGGGCTCTGCCTGTTCCCCCTCTCCAGCACAGAGCCCCGCTCCTTCCCAGCTGGGCAGCTGATCTCACTCCCCCAAGTCCCACCTGTCTGTTGTCTTCAGGTAAACAGGATCATTTGGGCCTCTAGATGGAACTGGTTGGCTGGGTCCCTGGGGAATCCTCTCTGGGGATTCCCCCCCCCCCCCCCCCCCCCGCGACTCCTGAGATAGGCTCCAGGTCACCAGATCACCAGTCGCTGTGGGCTCCATTCTCCAGGCCATTGGCTGGGGTCCTCAAGTTCCCTCGACAGTCCTCTGGAACAACAAATTCCCTCTCCCATCGCCTTGTTAAATCAGTAACACTCAGGGAAACTGAGTCCCACCTCCGCTGCATGGAATCCATAGGAAACCCAAGGAAAAAACCCCTCATTCCGTCACAAATGCATGACAGCTGTTAAAAATATACCTACATATTAGCTAACTTTTATGTCCAATCAGATTCTCTGATTTTGCTTTAATGCTGACTTTTTGTTCTTGTTTCTTTCTTCTGCATATTGCCTCTTAATGTGTTACTGAATTGTTGTGCATCCAAAAAGGTATTAAAAGGGTTTCTTTTAAATTGATAATTTCTAAATGCTATTCACTGTGTACCTTATATAGTTCTTTTCAGATGCACTAATTTTATTACAGAAAATAGCATCAAATATGCTTCCCCACATTTTAGTGCCTTGCTAACAGGCTTTTCCAAAATGAGATTTACAGATGGAGCAGTTTGTTGTCAGTAATAGAACAAGTCGAGAAAAGAATCCCAGCTACTTGTTAATACCCAAACTTGCCCGTGTGCTGGAATGCTGTTGATGCAGTATGATTGATGGGAGAAAGAGGGAAGTGGATGATAAGGAGAGAGTAACTAATTAAAGTCTTCCCCTTGACTTCAGTGGGCATTGGATCAATTCCCATATGACTAAACTAGAGGGAGGAACACTATCTAATTTTTGCATGGCACTCATCAGTGTAGTATCTGAGGGCTGGTCTACTCTAGGGGGAGGGGTCGACTGAAGAGACGCAACTTCAGCTATGAAAGTAACGTAGCTGAAGTCAGCATATATTCAGCCGATTTACCTGCCATCCTCATGGCGGCGGCGGTCGGCGGTGCACTCCCCCGTCAACTCCAGCTTGCACCTTGTGGCAAGCTGGAGTTCTGGAGACGATAGGGGCACTGTTGGCGATCGATTTATCGTGTCTTAACAAGATGCGATAAATCGATCGCCAAAAGATCAATCACTACCCACTGATCTGCCAGGTAGTGAAGACCTACACTGAGGCATCTTGTACAGTATCTGAGAATCCTTGCTAGAAAAACAACTAGGGAGGCCACGAAGTCTTATTAGAGAGTTTGAATGTAATTTGTCATTTTACATACATGCATATAATTATTTTTAAAATGTCCTAGCTGTATTTAAATTTAAAAGCTAGACTTCAAATTGGACTTTGAGATGTAGAATTAATTTACATATCTGAAATGTTTGTTCATCACCAATAGAATCATCAATTTCTTGGCCTAAGATTTCATGAGAATGAGTCATTCTCCAGATTTATCTTTTCTTCCCTATTCCCATGTCTGCCTTGTTTTCCAACCATTCTTTTTAATATGTTCATAGTACCTCTTACTAGGCACATCTGCAAATTCTTCTTTAAGATTATAAAGGGGTCTGGCACTGGTAGCAGCTCCAATATTTAAGTTGTCTAACAGTTCCCGTGACAAAAGAATCTCGCAGCCCTCCCCATTTTTTTTTGTTTTGAGACACTCTTAATACTTTCACTGCTGTTTGTTCAGGCCTTTGAAATCTGGCAGGGACAAAGCCCTGAGGCTACAGATGCATTTTGTTTTGTCTGTTCAGGGCAGAGCTATACATTGTTAAAAACTCTGCTTTTTCCTCTTTCTTGATTCCATCCCTGAAAAAAAATTGGACATTTTTCTAAAAACCTGGGCTTAAACTGTTGTCAAAGCAGTGGCACACACTGCATTGGGAAAGCCTTATACTGGTAGTTCTCAAACCGGGGGTTCTGACCCCTCGGGGGGTTGCCAGCCGCCTCCCGAGGGGTCGCGAGCTCCATGTGCTGCTGAAAAGCCGCCGAATAGTTTACTTCCGGATTCGGCGGCTGTTCGGCGGACATGCCGAGGTATTTTGGGAGCGCTCGACATGTCCGCTGAAAATAGCCGCCGAATGCGGAAGTATTCAATTCGGCGGCTTTTCGGCAGACATACAAGGGTCCGCCGCGCTGAAAGTGAAAGGAAAAAAGGGTTGCGGTTGTCAATAGTTTGAGAATCTGTGCCTTATACCTAGTGGTAGATGTTTGTTTGTGCTGAGGTCCCGAGTTCAAATGTTCATATGAATCGAAACCAGGCAATGTCAGGGGTAGGGGGGGTAGGGAATACATTTCACCTAACAAATGAGAGAAAGTTAGAGGCAAAAGAATAGATTAGACTATTTCCTCTTAATTGTGAAGTGTTGGGTCTCCCCTTCCTGCAATAAATCCTGTGGGAGAGAACTAAAGAGGAGGAACGCTATGCAAGGATCTACCCAGGAAATTCTTCCCTGGGCATTCCATCATGAGGATGAGGTTCTCCTTTGCCCCCACACTTATAGGCTCCCCAAGCATCTGCGCAGATCCTGGGGAATCAATGATATGTCAGGACTTTCCTGCCCCCGCTTCTCTGACAGCCTTCTCGACTGCCTGGCAAGGGAACAGCACCCGCAACAGGGGATTTTGAGGTGGAGGGTTGCTCAGTAAGGAAGGCACTATAGCCTTGGGCTATATGACCTTTCCTGGGCAATCCCAAAAAATCCAGAGTGGGCAATAGGGGCTGCCCACCACTGCCAACCCCCAGACAGCCCAATGCCCATGCCTTCCCCTCTGCAGATCTTCCCACCACATATGTGGGATTCTAACATGAGGAGGATAGTGTGGCAGAGGCAGCTAAGAAGTAGGATTCACAACTGAAGGGGTTTCCTCCCATGCATGGATTTTTGGGGTACAGTCTGACCCCAATGGAATAAAACTCTATTTTGCACCTGCTGCAGAGCACCCTTTTTAAAAAAAATAAGGTCACATTCTATTGTTTTCTGCTTTGGAATGTGGTAGGGGAAGAGACTCTCAAATAACAATAGCATTTTACACCAGGGAAGAACAGGTTATTTTTCTTTACTAAACTTCACTAATAAACAATTAAAGCTTAATTAATGTAATGTTTTCCATTAGTTTTCTGTCATTTATTATATCAAGTGCACTTTTTAGCCCACTGACTTGTTTAAAAGAATTTCACAATGTTTTGGACAAATTTACTTTTTATTATAGTCTTTGTTATATTCTAACTTTGAAATAGTTGGCTGGTGTTTGACAGTTTGGAAGAAGACATGTTATGAAAAGCACAACTGTTGCCTTGAATTTAGAGAAAAAGCTTGACCTTCATGAACTATATATAAATGCGGGGTGTGGGGTGGGAAAAGACTAGATTCATTCTTGAGCAAACAACATTGTTGCTAACTTCACTTTCTATTTTCAGCATGAATTTGAGATAATGCTTTTTCTCTGTTATGTTGCAACATTCAGTTGCTTTCAAATGCATTTCCAAATATTGTGGCATTTATCAGCATGTTGTCTAACCCAGTTCAGAGCAGGTCTAGACAACACCAGTAGTGGCCAATGCCTTGTCTACATTAAGGCTCCCTTTGTTGCTGCCGGGGATGGAACTGAACTGGTGGTAGCAACATTGGGACATTTTGGGCAAAAAAGCCTTTTTTGTCGCTTACATTGGAGTTGTGGAAGAGGGAGGGAGAGACCTAGGTCTTTTGAGGTTTGTTGGTATTCTAGCAGAGAGCAGAATTTAAATTAAAATGTTTTTGGCATAACTAATATGGTGAATTCTCTGCAGTTCCCTTTGAAATGCCTATCAGATTATTAACATACAAACTGCAGAAGGTTTTACAAATCTGAGAACCATAAAGCTGTCAGCAGAATGTACTAAAAAGCATGCAGCCAGGGTTTAAATGGAAACTAACTCTGTTTACAACTAACTTGGGTCAACTGACATTATACCAGCCAGGTCTGTTCTACGATATTAGAAAGAACAATGGAGCCATCTTTGGGGGAAGGTCGTGGCCTGGTAAATTTTAATAAACTGTACCAAAATAAAGTTTTAAAAACTGTACCATGTACTAAACTCAACCCCTTATCTGACCATCTGTGGGGTGCTCTCTGTTTAGGGTGACCATATTTTCCAGAGTAAAAATGGGACACAGTGTGGGGCTGGCCTGAGCCACCTAGCATTGCTGCTTTCCTGAGCGCACCCCTCAAGGAAACCCACCCTCATGCTGGCCGGGGCTGCCTGTCTGAGCCCTACTCTACCTGGGGTGACAGCCTGAGTCCTGCTGGGCTAATGATCATTTGGCAAAAGCAAATGAGACAAATGCCCATTTTTGTCAAAAAAGTTGGGATGTCCGGGACAGGGCTTAAAAGGGGGTTGTCCTAGCCAAAATGAGATGTGTGGTCACCCTATCTCTTTTGGTCTGGTGGAGATTCAGTTAGCTGTAATATTACAGCAGAGCAGTCAACGTGTTTCATGTCAAGGCTACTACTTTTTATGAAACTGGTTGAATATAATTGGTTACTTGCTGTTTTAAGCACAGTGTGAATATCATTGTTTGAAAATGGGTTAAAGCCACCTTTGGTACAAATGTTTGTGCAGTGGCTGTACAAAATGGAGAATAAGGAAGACCAGATGTTACAGAATGAAGCTCTTGCTTTGTATTTCTATAGAAAAAGTACAGAGGATTATTTTTTGCAATTATCTGCTGTTACAATTACCAAATTTCTGTGATTTTTCACCATTCCAAGAAGCAGTTCTGCAAAGCTTCATACCTCTGAGTAAGAAGTACTCACATGAATAAATGTTACAAAATTGGGCCCTTAACTATTCAATAAGAAACAACTCAACAAAAATGGTCTGGGGGAACCTATGTAAATGCTGGCATAAATGATATAATTTTGCTAACAACAATGGGAGAATCTAGCCCCAAGACTCTTAGGTTCAATACTTCTCTTGAACTCAGTAAGTTAGAAATTGGAGCAAGGAAGAACAATTAAAGCTAAGAGCTGTACTTTGGAAAACTGTCTTTGAGAATTGTATAAGGAATGTGACCTCAGCTTGTGAAGTATAATACTATTCAACATTTTATACATTTTAATGGTCTTTAACATTTTATTGCCTTTTGCCCTTTATAATCCTTTGTTTTCCTCCAGTGCTTGAAAGTCTCTGGAACAACTGCTGCTGTGTATGCTGTGTAAATGTTTTCAATAAATGAAAGATCTATTGCTGGTGAACAACTTCAATGTCACCTCTTTGTTATAAATTGCTGACTGTTTTACATTTTTTAGAACACTAATTTGTGAATGAAATTAAACCTTTCATGTATTTTTGTACTCTGAAAACTGAATCTATGAAAAAGGTCCATTGTTACTGCTGATATCAGTTCCCTGTGTTTTTCCAAGTCCCATTTGCTTTATTCATTGGCAAATTCTCTTTGTTACTGACAGCACAGAAAGGCCAAAACAATTGTGAGGAAGGGGAAAGGAATCAACTGGCTACCCTGCAATATGAATCAGTAAAATTCCAGGCAAAGATCTGCTTTGAAACTTTATAGTATGTGGTTATATACAGTCCAGAAAATATTATGTCATTCTCTTGATCTAATTCCTGGCTGACTTCAGATAATTGTTGTTGTCTTCATGTCCCAACAGTTCTTTGTTTTCTAATTCTGGGATGAATTGGTTTTTTTCTTCCCTAAACTATTCAAGCTTTCCTGGAATATAGGACAAAGGCCTCAAATCAATTAACCCTATCTTGAGAGGAGCTATCTAAGACTTAAATGGTCTCTATTACCATGGAATCTGAAAACTTAATATATATTATCCTCCCAACACATCTGTGAGATAGGGAACTACTATTATTCCCATTTCACAGATAAGGACAGAGAGAGTTGTCCAAAGGCACACAGGAAGTCTGTAGCAGAGCAGGGGATTGCAGCTGGATCACTCAAATCCCAACTTTAATGTCCTAACCTCTGGACAATTCTTTGAATTACATGAGGAGGCTAATTTTTGGCAATTTTATTTCTTTGGGACCTTTGGACATCAGTACATTTGTTGATTATTCTGTCTGTGCTATTGAAAATTAGTCTCACCAGAATATCTATTGGATACTGCATTTTGTCCCTTCAGATGTTAGATATATTTTAATTTGGTAGTTTGTTTTTGTTTTTAATAGATCTGATGGATCAATTACATGTTTTTAAAATGCAATGAAAAATTGATGCACTATTAAGGCTGTACATTTAAAAATCACACAGTCTGGAAATGCAAAGATTAAGGTTTCAGCAGCCATGTTAACTTGGCTATCTTGCAAAACCTGTATGTGACACCAGGGGTAGTCAATGGGCAAACTGAGGGCCAAATCTGGATCACCAAACGCTTTTGAACAGCGCCAGAAATCTTTGGACTTTGACTATACCTTTGACCAAGAAATTTAGACCTTGATAAAAAATAATTGACTACCTCTTCTGAATATGTTTGTACAATGTTGCTGTGCACATGGAACAAAAAATAATATAAAATAGAAAAAATATGCTTTTCCTGATTCGGTGTGATTTTAGTTTTAATTTCCTAGATTTTTTTTTTTTCAAGGAAAGAGAGGATGAAAGTCAGAGTAGGGGATTCAGAACCTTAGAAACAGAATACACAGAAACAGAATGCACCCTGTGGCCCATGGTGTCTTAAGAAGGTCTGTTTCCAATAAAATAAGATAGCAGCCATGCCCAAATAGAACATCTTCTCATCATATGAATGAGTGTTTTATCTGAATATCAACTCCACCATGACTTGGAGTCTTTAACAAAAACATCTAATTTCACGAAAATAAAGTCATCACTGAAAGCTCTAAATTGCTCATACAAGAAGGTTTCTGAACTGTCTCGAAGAACTCTGAACTTTGGTTTCCATACATATTTGTTAGCATTGATATGGATTGCCTGAGGCTCAGAACAACTAAGGCAGAAGCAAAGAGGCAGAGCAAAAACTCTAGTGCAGGGGTTCTCAAACTTGTTCCGTGGCTTGCGCAGGGTAAGCCCTGCCTGGCTGCAAAACACTTTGTTTACCGGAGTATCCGTAGGTTCAGCTGCTCTCAGTGGTTCACCATTCCCAGCCAATGGGAGCCGTGGGAAGCAGCGTGGGCCAGGTCACCGCTTCCTACACCATTTCACATATAGTAGTTTCTTGACTAAATTTCTTAGTCAATGTTGAAAATCTCAACCAAAGCGTTTAATTATTTTGTCTATTATAAAACTGACCAGAAGCAAAAGAGACTGGTTTTTGAATGAGCCTCTGTATGAGAGGAGTACTCTGTTTGTGGAAGGCGCTCAGATACTATGATGACTGGTGGCAGTATCAAACCTCTAATATCGATGTGATTTCCTAGACCAGTTTGAGTCTATGAAGTTGTGCTATTTTGCCAGCAAAGAGAGGCAGGTGAAACTGAAGTTTAGAATTCCAGGACTCATAATCCTCTTCCTTAGCCTTGTTTTTCTCTTGGCAGCAGCAGGCCTGGACCCATTGTTGCTTCTTGGCTCTAAAGAGAACTTAAAACAACGCTGACTATGAGTATAATGTAGGTTTTATAAACTGCTCAGGTAAGCCCGTGTTCTGTGTGGCTGTGTACACAGATAATTGAGTGGGCAGTCTCCTATTGAAGTGCTGCGGGTCCTTGAGATGCAACCTTTTTGTCCTGACTATCACTCAACACAAGGAATAAAACAGCAAAGTTTTGAAAAAAACCCCCTGATATTATTTCTTATTTATTTTAATTTTCTAAATTAAACTTATCACCGAAAATGTGAAATTACAACTATCTGTCCAAAGGGCTAAATTCCCTTAAATCAAATAAAACCAATACATTCATTGTGTCTTGCACTGTGAGCTCAGGGAGAATGGGGATTTTTCATTCTACAAAAACTTACGAAATTTTGAACTTTTTGTTCGTTAATGGAATGGGAAAAAAGCTGCACAATTTTGTACAGAATGACCCTCCAACTGGCCAAGTGGGAAACTGCTACCAAGCTCCCCAGGAACCCCTCCTCGACTTCTATTGGAATTTTGTCAAAATTGGTATGTTCCCTTGGAATATTTGGATGAATCAGAATTTTATGATGGGTAATATCTATATAATTGTTACTCTATTGTAGGGTGACCAGATGTCCTGATTTTATAGGGACAGTCCCGATTTTTGGTTCTTTTTCTTATATAGGCTCCTATACCCCCTCACCCCGTCCCAGTTTTTCTCATTTGTGGTCTGGTCACCCTACTGGGACTTGTGACAAAGGTGTTTCATTTAAGGCAGTGGTGCCCAGCCTTATTACACAGGAGGGCCACATAAACCTAAGAACAACCTTGTGTGGGTCAAACAGATTCTACATATTTTATTAAGATTTAAAGTTACCCATGTTGTATATTTTAAATTCAGCTTGTTTGGTATGTATTCAGACAGATGGTTCTATATATAGTATTATCTATTTACCCCAGGGGTGGGCAAACTATAGCCCGTGGGCCACATTCGGCCCACTGGACTGTCCTGTCCAGCGCCCTTGCTCACCCACCCCACCTTCCTCCTTCCCCCGGAGCCATGCCGCACGGGCAGCTCTTGCAGGGGGTAGTGGGGCTGCATGCTCCCGCAGGGCAGCGTTTTTGACTCCGCACAAAGCCAGACATGCTCCCCGCTCCCCTAGAGCTACGCTGCCACATGGACAGCATTCTGGGGGACAGAGCTGTGTGGCAGCCTGTCTGGCTCTGGCTGCTGCTCTGAGCAGCGTGGTAAGGGGTCTGGGGCTGGGGGGTTGGCTAAGGAGCAGGGGCTCCAGGAGACAGTGAGGGAACAGGGAGCAGGGTGGGTTGGATAGGGGGTTAGGTCCCGGGGTTGTGGTTAGGGGCACGGGGGGTTCTAGAAGGGGTGGTCAGGGAGTGGCAGCAGCGGTGGTTGGATGGGGTATGGGAGTCCAGGAATCTGTCAGGGAGCAGGGGGATGGATAGGGGTTGGGGCAGTCAGGGGACAGGGAGCAGGGGGGTTGGGTGGGATGGTCCTGGGGGGCAGTTAGGGTGGGGCGTCTCCAGAGGGGATGGTCAGGGGAGAAGGAGCCGGCGGGAGGGTTGGATGGGTTGGGGGTTCTGAAGTGGACAGTTAGAGGATAGGAAGTGGGAGGGGGCTGGATAAGGTGGGCAGCCAGGTTGTTTGGGGTGGCACAGCCTTCCGTATCCAGCCCTCCATACAATTTTGCAACCCCGATGTGGCCCTCAGGCCAAAAAGTTTGCCCATCCCTGATTTGCCCACTTGTGTAAACTAAAATGATGAATATATGATGACAAAATGCTAATGAATCATCTATTAGTATATTGTGTTGGATGTTATGGATTGTTCTGGTGCACCATGTATGGCCTGCAGGCCATAGGGTGCTCCTGATTGAAGGGGAAGGTGGAGTACTACTACCTGAGTAGCCTAAAAAATATACTTTCTGGGTACTGGGGAGTGCATTGAGGAGTGCCATTTGCTACATCCATAGGTAGGTTAATTCACCACTCCATCCATGCTCCATCCCTATTTTGTTCCAAGCATATATGCTCAACCTGAGCTCTGAACCTAAAATATAGCGGCCTCCTGAGCTGGGTGCACTGAGGAGAGAGTGGTAAGTGTTTGCTCCCTGGGCATTCTTCTTCTCTCCCCAGTGCTCCCATACCGGAAAGGTTATAACGTGACCTTGTAGAGCACTGAACTGTGTAAGTAAAACAGATCATTTTCAATCCTGGGTGTCTGAGGCTGCAGGTATTAGTTGAGTCTCAGTACTTTTGAGTTTCCTCTTTGCTAGAATGAAAGCATGTTTCACGTTAATATTGAGTAGTTTTGCTGTTACTGCCTCACTCAACTCCTTTTGTTCTGGGGAGCAGAACAAGACAAGGCTGTTCTTTATTTCTCTATCTCTTAGTCACTGATGCTGAGCTTGGGGGCATGAAACAGTAAAACAATTAGAGGAGAATTTAAAAGGGCCTCCTTTGGGCAGTATCACAGGATTTGGTTGACCCCATTGGGTTGCTCAAAAAAACAAGGGAAATTTTCAAAGCAGTGTGTGGGTGGTGCATGTTCTTTGAAAATATAATCTTAATGGGTACCCCAATTGCCTGGATGCTCAGATGATTTTTTTTTTTTGATTTTTTTTTTGGATTCCAGCCACTGGCACTTTCTGAGTGCTGTATGCTCTCCAGGTGCTGCTGTTTTCTTATTTTCCATATTCTGCCTAGTCTTAGGTTACTGCAGACACTTCAGTGATCATCTCATAGGACACCCGTGGCTTCCAGAATCAGATTATAAGGATTAAAGAAACAAACAAACAAAAATTGGAATAGATCTAAGCCCTCATACTTCAGGGAATAAGTCAACTTCTGATCATTAGGGGTTAGTAATTTATTTCATTATGCCCACTGCAGAGTTTCTTGTGTCTTCATCAGAATAATCTGCCACTGGTCATTATTGGGACCAGGACCAGTACATGGATCCAATACGGCAATTCCTATGTTTCTGGGCGTACAATTCCTGAATACTTTGGTGTCGGGTATGCATATCTAAATAAAAATGATTTGTAGTCTGTAATCCTGTGGGTCATGGCATTTTGATAGTGCTCGAGGCACAAAGACCTCTGATTGGCTACCAGTTCCTTGAAATGATTCAGGGGCAAGGATGGCAAGTGCAGTGGTGATCCTGACTGGTGTAGTGGAATGGGGATGGCACTGTCCAAAAAAAGGGATCAAGATTTGGTGACCCCATTTGTGGGATCCACAAACCCCGAGTGCTTTGGAGCTGTCCTTTCTGTGCCCCGCCAGGCAAGGGTTTAGAGGGGTGAGAAAGAAGCAAGGGCAGCATGAGTGGATTTCCTGCTCCACAGGTTTATTGGTCATGTTCCACTGTGGAAGGGAAGTGACAAAGAGTCCTGTGGCACCTTAAAGACTAACTAAAGTATTAGAGCATAAGCTTTCGTTGGCTAATACTCACTTTGTCGGAAGCTTATGCTCTAATACTTTAGTGAGTCTTTAAGGTGCCACAGGATTCTTTGTCATTTCTGCAATTCCAGACTAACACGGCTACCCCTCTGATTCTTGTGGAAGGGAAGTGTATTTACTGAGGTCCTGTGGCAGTGCTGCCACACAGCATCTGTGTGGGTGGATTCCTTCTTTCCCCTAGTCCCTGAAGAAAACCACTTGGGCTGTGTGCTGAGTTAAGTATTTGATTCTTAATTATTCTCTGTTATTCAGCCAAGTCATCCAGCATTTTTATGGGTCAATTGTTAATGTGAAAAGCTCTGCAATCCTTGCTACTAGGGACATATCATTCTCTTTGTTTGCTCGGAAACACCATTTTGGTACAGTGCTAGATGCCCAGTTCTTTAGCCACCTTATACTAACTTTTATTGATGGACATGGCCAAAGGCAAAGTCGTTATAAACAAGAGTGGCGGGCTTCAAAACTGCTACCATCTGAATACTTAGAGTAAGAAGTACTTTTCAGTTTGGTATTAACTTAGTGTTCCAGGTGTAGATCTTATTCAAGGTCAAATTGGTGTATTTTGAACACTATTCATTTCCTGATACTGCACAGTGTTTTATTGTGGGAACCTCTCTTGTTTTGGACAAGTGGGCAGCTGAGTAACCGAAGGAGAACAAATTAAAGACAAAATTTGTGTTGTTATGTGAAGGGCTGGACAATGATCAGAAAAAGCATGTATCCTTGTTTAGGTTAACAGCAGGATCTCTTTCTTCCTTGTTTTTTCATAGTTGTCACTTTTAATGTGGTGGGCACTAACTCTTGCAGCTGTGAAGCAGAAAGGGGGGAAAGGAAAAAAAAAAAGAACAGGCAGCATTATTAAATATTTGTTTCTATGTGGGATCTTTGTCTACAAATGGGAAATAGTCACAATCCCTGCTTAATTATTTTAGCAAATGAAATTCAGTCAACCATTCTAAATTGTTTAGGTGGGAAATTCATCCTGCAAAAAGTACACAAGTCAATGATATGGCAATGGACTCTAATTGAATAGTTAAGGAATAAAATAACAATAATTGCATATATGAAACTTCCTTTCTTCCCTGAGAATATATGTGATAGATCTAATTCAGTCAATTGTGCTGAATTTTAGTGGAAAAAAAAGGTTGTTAGATCAATGTCTTTCATAAGGTAGACGGAGTTGCATACTGGTTTACTTTTATGAAATATAGTATTTTTCTCTAGACGCTTAGTTATATGGCGCCTTTGATGTTGTAGAGTGATTTGATTGCTAAGTTGCCCTTTTGCCTTTATTGGGCTCATCTTGCTCTGACAGCATCTCCCTTTCCCCATGACTGTAAACAATAACATATTTCACTGATTATTTTTTTTGCCTGAGTGGGGGTGGGAGAGAGCCCTTGAACTCATCACACTGAGGAGCACAAGAATACTTTAACTTTAGAAGGGATCATTCGAATGTAAAGCTGTGAAACTCATATTTTGTTTTGATGGATTTATACTCATGGAGGACTTGACCTTACAGACTACAGAGCAATTCCTAAACTCCATCAGCTCCCACCAAATTTCCAGTGGCCAAATGTATCTATAGTTTAACTTCATTGGCTTGAAGGATAACCAGAGATTAATTTGGCCCATTGGGAGTTCCGAATACTCAGCATCTTGCAGGATCAAACCCTGACTCATTTGCTAAATAATAACTTTAGCTCTATTACTTTGTTTGTATCTTCAGAAAGACCCACCATGTGATCAACTATCACAAGTTTCATTATCAGTGTAATTATGGATCTGAAGCCAGTGAAATGTTTGAGTAGGAGGAATGGGTTGCGGGGAGGGCTGGAAGAGGTTCAGTTAAAACTCTTCTTTGCTACAGTTTTTGAACTCAGTCCTAATATGACTTGAGGTTTTGGAATGAAACTTTCACACAGCACCTCTCTTTAGTGCCTGACTTTTTCCTTGGCACAAATCCATGGATTTAAGCTATGGATAGAGGTCATTGTGAATAGGCTGTGTCACATGTAATTGTAGCCAGTGTAATGAATGACCCTGGAGGTGACAGAAAGCTGATGAAGGCTGGCTGATATTGGGAAGCCTAAGTGTTTGACAGCAAATACTGAATGCTAGAGATTTCTGATTGCTGGAAAATGATGTAAATGTGGAATATTTGTCTAATCCTCTCGCCTCATTCATTTAGGCTCCATCTATATTTCTCAGGAAAAAAAATAAAAGGAAGGGCATATTCTTCTCATGCTTATACAAGTAACTCAGGAGTGAAAAAGGAGTAAGTGAGAGGAGAATCAGAACCATATTCCGCACACTGCATGCAAAGATAGCAATGAGATTGACAAATAAATTTTCAGTGCTACAGAAATACCATCTGCTGTCAATTAAAACATCTAATGAGAACAAGAAGTATGTCTGATTCAGCATTTATAGTTTATAGCTCCTCTCCCTTCCATCCTCTTTAATGTTTTGAATACAATACAATTGAAAACACACTGATCACTGTTCAGGTTGTGTTTCAGAACATCAGGATTTTGCCACATTTTGAGCTGAAGTTAAGATTGAAACTGAACTAAAATCCTTCGTTCAGGCTTTTCATGGGAGTGTAATTACCATACAAAGACTCTGGTTAAACTGTAGTCCTATTTAGCTCTGCCTTAGAAAACCAAAACACTACTATTAAAAGCTTTCCTCAAAAGTGCTGTAGAAACTTGAGAAAGTAATGAAAGAAGGCATATGTTATTGGAAATAAAATTGGAATGATTTGTATTGAAATAATCATGAATTTAATTCTTTATAACTGGAAAAAAAAAAGTCCCTTCAGGACCAGCCTCAGAAATAGCCTCTCTGCTATAGCAGTAAAGACATGATTACTTCTGGCACTTTTAATATGCCATATCTGATCTGGGAGCAGGGTCTTAGTTGTAGCCTATCATTTTAAATCTTAAATACAGCCTTGAACTCCAGAATTGTTTCTCTTTCCCAAAGTTACTTCTGATTTTTAACATCTGCAGGGGAAAGGGAGCAACTTGCAAATCTGATAAACACAAACGGTATTATCACCTTGAAGTGAGTTTTGTTTGCTGGAGTATATTTTATAGAGAGAAGTTGGAAAACAGAAAAAAGGAACTAAGGGGTGGTAACAGTGACTTACCTTCTCTCTGTCAGATGTAGCTACTTTTTCAGTTTTCTTCTTGCTGGGAGTGTAATTTAACCCTCCAGCTGCACCAAAAATTTACCTCTTCCAGTCTTACAAGAGTCCAGATTCTTCACCCTGTCTTTCTCCAAGGTCATAAGCATCCCCCAAGGGTCTAGCTATTTTCCCCACTACTAGGGTATAAGAGCAATACCCGTCAGAATCCAAAGGGGGTGTTAAACCATCTAACTCCAGCCGTAGAGCCCTCAGCCATGAAATAGCATCAGGTCTAGCCACCACCTCTCTGCCACTTTTCTTCCACCAAGACTCTTTCTAACTGCCACCGTCGCTTAATTGCTGTATAAGGAGTTAGCTCTTTCTGGCCTTCAAGTTCTAGTCAAAATAATACCTTCTTCTCATAGTATCATATCCAGTCATCAGTCTGCATGTCCAGTCCCTCTCCCTAAGTTTTCCCCAGCCATCTCCCTAGCACTCCAAACTCTTTCCTAATCTCTCAGTAAAAAAGCTCATGGCAGATCCCAGTTCCCACCTGGTCACTTAGTTCTTATCAGAGCAGGGTGCTTATTTGTATATCTGCCCTCTTTCCATCATTGTTCATTGTAGTATCCTATTATTCTCATTCTCCAATTCTCATACAATTTACATTGCCTCTGGTAATTATAAACCCCCAAATGCTCTGGTTCTGCACTGAACAGGAAATAGGGTCATGATACCGTATCTGCCTTAAAGGGATAAGCATACCTGTTACAAGGATAATTGTGCATTGGTGCTATAGCAGCAGAGGTTAGATTTAGCCACCTACTCCCATACCAGCACTACTATAGTGACCTTTGGTTTCATGTACAGTTTAAGATATCATTAGAAAAAAATTATTAGCTATTAATTTGGGGATGGTAACTTTTCAAATATCAATTGTTACTCTGCTTTGTTGCGTACAAAGTTGGTCTCTGTCCCCCTCTTGTGGTTGGATTATGGTTAATGATCCTCTATTGCCTTCAAACTAACAATTACTCCTTTATCTCAAGCAAAAAACTCCAGGGGTCTTGTTCTGAGTGGAAGCAATAAATGTGTGGTGCAAACTGCCCCTGTTCATATCAATGGACTAGTTTGAAGCAAGATGGTGACAGCTTTAACCAATGTTTACAATTTCATCAGTATTTACACCCCTGGCATTCCAGCTAATACCTTCTCTCTTTCCAAACTTGTGCCATTCTATTACTATGCCACAAACTGCAGAAGGTGGGAGGCAACGTATGAAGAATCCTCCTTATGCTTTTTATAGGGCTGCAGAAGAACAGATAACCAGGGCCTAAAATTCAATCTTTATAGGGATGTACAGGAGCTTGAATAAAGCTTAGAGGTTCAAAGTACATTGCCCAAGTCATTAGTATTTCTGTATCTGTGAATTCCCATTAAAAGTCACCCTTCCACAGAAATGGGGTACCAGTTATGTAAGTCTTCCATAGCTAGGCACGTTAAATTTGCCTCCTGGATTTCATTTGTTTCTACTGTGAAAATAGGGTTCAGTTTCCACCCTTAAAAACAAACAAACTGTTCTTCAGTAATGATCCAGATATGACATGGAATGATAGTGCTATGTAAGAAAATGTAGAATTCATTTCGTAAAGGTAACTTATTCTCAACATATTTTTTCCATTTTCCAAACTTTCTAGGACAGGGGTTCTCAAACTTCATTGCACTGCATCCCCTCTCTGACAACCAAAAATTATTACTTGACCCGAGGGGGGATCGAAGCCTGAATCTGCCCTGGGTGGGGGAGCCAAAGCCCGAGCCCCATTCACTGCCCTGGGTAAGGAAGGGGTCAAAGCTGAAGCCCAAGGGCTTCAGCCCCAGCCAGGGGGCCTGTAACCTGAGCCCCACTGCTCAGGGCTGAATCTCTCAGGCTTTGGCCCCACATGGTGGGGCTCAGACTTCAGTCCCAAGCCCAACAAGTCTAAGCTGGCTGGCTAGTTGCAACCCATTTTGCGGTCCTGATCTGCAGTTTGGCAGCCACTGCTCTAGGACATACATGGTGAGGCAGACATTTGCTGTGAAACCCCATATGACCACACGTGTATCCAACAATAACCAATACTTTTTGTTTTAATCAGTCATTGACTTATATTGTCAGTATTCATTTCTGTTTTTTCAGGTTTGTTTCCTGCTATTTTAAATCTGGCTAGCCATGCTCATATCAACACCAATGCCACCTGTGGTGAGAAGGGACCAGAGATGTTCTGCAAACTTGTAGAACATGTGCCAGGCCGACCTCTACGCAATGCACAGTGCAGGGTGTGCAATCACAACAGTGCTAACCCCAAAGGCAAGTTTATGATGTTAAATCTTTTTGCTCCCTTTCCACACTTCCGGAGGATTGTGTGTGAGGTACATGTCTGCCACGAATAACTACTAATGTTAGTCTGTGTTGTTGTTGATGGAATTGACTTTCGTGCAGAGTGCTAGCATGAGGCCTATGTACCACATAAGCCCTCAGGATAGGCCTAATAGTGACTTTCTGCACAGGTGTCAATTTCACCCTATACATACTTTGTTAGGAGGAGAAGAATATTCAGCATGCAGCTTAAAAATACTAAGTAAGAGAAAATAAGATATTGACATTTATTCTTAAGAGACTTCTTGTTGTTTTAAAAACAGAACAGCACCCTATCTCCAATGCTATAGATGGTACGAATAACTGGTGGCAAAGTCCTAGCATTCAGAATGGGAGGGAATACCATTGGGTCACCATCACCCTGGATCTAAGACAGGTGAGTAATACCAATGTGTAAAATAATTAATTTTCCATGTGACATGAGCCCAATAAGATGATTGCAGTTGTGCTTGATAGTTTTTAGGTAGCCCAGACAATTAGCAATTAATTATGAATAGGTACTATCCAGTCATTACAGCATTTAGATAAAGGTAAGATCTCATGGATCAGTCTATTTAATTTAAACAGTCATGTTTTGCCAATCAATCAATTTGTTTAAAAGCATATTACTTTGACAATGATGCTGTTGGATATTTTAGTCCTATCAGGTTGAAATAGAATTAAATTTTCTGTTTACCAAAACATATACTCTGCCTTAATGAGCATGGAATATTTTAATAAAGGAAATAAATGTTCTGGAATAAGATCTAGCCAAAAAGTGCTTGGAGGCTATTGTAAGATAACAGAGTGGAGTATGCATCCAGTTACGAGCAGCCTTTGATCTGCAGTAAGTACGATAATTTGTACTGGATTTTGGAGGAAGTAAATACGATAGAGAGTGACTCTGGCTTTGAGAATAACTGAACATGTATCAGTTATTGTTTAATAGTTCTCAGAATGTAAACTTTTCAGTTAGTTTTAAATTATCTAACTTATGACAACTTTTTCATATTGTTTTCGCCTTTGAGATTATTTACATTAAATACAAAAATGTTGTAATACAATGTAATTGTTAATAAGAAGTTCAAAGTTACGGTTCCCAGAGCAATATGGGACACAAAACAAATACACAATTTTTCATGGATGAATTCCCAGGAATAGAGATACACATGTGTCATGGGACTGAGTTAGCACTGCTGTCAGAACCGTAGCTTTTGGATTAATTGACTCTGGTCTTACTTTGCAACTTAATATTTCACTAACACAGCTTATGGCAATTTCCTCTCCCACCCCCACTTTTTTTTTTTAATAAAAAAAAAAAAAAGTTGCCTACCCTTGACTTTAGCATTTAAATGGCTCCCATTAAGCTCTGGTGCTGAACCATAGGGTAAAAGAAGACCAATTTCCCACTTTTGCTGCTGCTACTGGTATTGGCTTTGATCATCTTCTACACAGGAGGGAACTCCAGAGAAGAAAACTGTGGGAGAGTCCATTGTGGAGTCCCCACCCCTCCCAAAATTGTTCTGGAGCCTAGGGCTTATACCCCTCATTAATGAGCAGTGGTCCTGTGCCCACCCAACCAAACCCAAAGAACCTGGGGAAATCACAGGAGACCAGAAGATAATGGTGAAGATAGTTCCTTGGCAGTGGCTTGGCAGCTCTCTTACAAGTCATGCTTGGAGTCATGCTGCCAGGTTCCACCCCCCTGGCACCTCTCCTAGGTCTGAGGCCCCATGAACCTTTTGCCAGCTTGTCCAGAGGGTTTGGATGCATGACAGGTCTCCACAAAAGAAGTGACAAAACTACTTTCAAGGAACAGTTGGTTATTTTTTTAAAAATGTGTTTCTGAGATTGTGTGTAAAATGTATCAATCTTCAATGAACTTTTTCATTGCCCAGCATAAGTCTTTGAAAATCAGAGCTCTCAAATCTTTAATCACCACAAGGTGGGTTGGTAACACTAGAACACGTCTAAAATCATAGAGAAATTCTGCTCATTGACCAAATGCAGATTTGTGAATTACAGTTGGTAACAAGGTTTTGCCAGGACTCTCCAGACTTATTATGCAATGCAGTTTTGAAAGTTAAAATGAAGCTTTGTCTGAGATGCCTTGAAAAGAAGCAAGGGCTGAACTAGTATTTAGTTTTCTGTTTAATTAGGAGGCAGCACGACATTGTGGAAACATAATCATAGAATATCTTTTGTCAGCTACAGAGTATTTAGATGGGAATTTCTTGTTGTTGCATAGTTTGCGTTGTGTTCGGTTTATAAACAGGAAGGAAATAGCAGAAGGGGGTCTTATTTTTTTTGTCCTCTCATAATACTCTGCCAAATGGCTCTCCCATAATATTTGTACTCTGAAAACACACCAGCTGACCTTCCCTCTAACTCCTTTATTCTCCCTGATCTATGCACTGTTGATGGTGCCTCAGATACATATCTTTTCTCTTCTGACACATGCTCAGATTTGTTTATTTGGTTTGAGAAGTTTCTCCTCTGAGAAGCCTTTCTTCTGTGGTTCCTTAGAGCACTTGAAAGAGAAAACACATTTAGGGCTATGTAACCTAAATGTAAATTATGCTCCACAAGGAAGGATTTTGGTTAATAAAGATTGCTTGGGGTCAATGAGTTATTAGAGCATTGATTTGTTGATTTGCTCAGAATGTTAATACTGAGCAAGTCAGTGCAAGTAAAGGGTAACAAAGGAAACTTAGTGCATGCATGAATAGTTTTAGGGATTTTTCGTAAATGTTTATTTCTAAAGGTTGATGTGAATGGATTAGAAGTATTCTGTAGCAGTAGTTTTGCATTTTTTATTTTAATGGACATTTCAAAGTGTTATGAAGAATCAATGTCTGTAACTATGTACATTGCTCTCTATGATTGGTATCAGTACCATCAGTTACTTTCTTTACATTCCAAGATTTGTGCCATATAGCTCCCATATCTTAAATTAGGTGGCACGGCTGCCAGTCCTGCTGCTCTGAGCAGCATGGTAAGGGGGTGGCGAGTGGGGGGGATTGGATAAGGAGAAAAAGTTCCCAGGGGGCAGTCAGGGGACAGGGAACGGGAGGCATTGAATAGGAGGTGGGGCCCCAGGATGGCAGTTAGGGGTGGGAGTCCCCGGAGGGGGCGGTCAGGGGACAAGGAGCAGAGGGTGTTGGATGGGTTAGGAGTTCTGAAGGGGCAATCAGTAGGCAGGAAGTGTGAGGGGGCGAATGGGGGTGGTGGCCAGGCTGTTTGTGGAGGCACAGCCTTCCCTACCCGGCCCTCCATGTAGTTTCGGAACCCCGATGTGGCCCTCAGGGCAAAAAGTTTGCCCACTCCTGGTGTATAGCCTAGCATTGAGGCATGCTATACACACCATGCCTCAACCCTGGGGCAGATCCTTTCAGCTGACATAAATTATGATCATTCCCCTGAGGTCAGTTGACACTAGTTGAGGATTTGCTGCCATATTTTCACTGGGTTCTACTGGCTGGAGGTTCCAGGAAGCAGAAATAAAAATCAACTATATTCTAAATTGCACCCATGTTTTGGTAATCTAGACACAGCAGGGCAGAATAGCAGGGTGACAGATGGTAGTTAAAAGAAGGGTACTGACTAATAAGTTGGTTAGATTGTCTGTTAGGTCTTTGCCTTTTTGGAATCTCTTTCTTATGTGCAGAAAAAGTTAAGCATTTTGTAGGGCTAGCCAAGTGGGTACTTCATAAAACTTTGATACGCAACATGGATCATAAAACTAGGTACACAGTATTGTGGCATATCTCTCAGCCTGTCAGGGCCCAGCTGTATGATGCTTTATATGTCTATAGATATATACATATGCATAGCTAGGATTCAAGGTTGTGGAAGAAGATTTAACAGGGAGGTACTGATTGGTATATAAAATATTGGGATTTGATTCATGGTCTCTTGCTCCCTGTTCTGGCAGTACTACAGAGGCCGAATGCCTAACCTCAGATTAAGGGAGAAGCAGCACCTTTATGCTCAACAGCAACTGCTTTGGCTAATTTTCAGAAATAATTAATAGCTGTTATTATTAAATGCCACCAGTGTGTTTTGCATTGCTGAGCTGAGGCTGTGTGCATTGTGCACTATTCAATGAAAAACAGTTTTCTCATTATTACTATTGATTATGTTTGAGATTTTCAAAGCTGTTTAAGGGCATTGAGTGCCTTTCAAAATCCCAGTTTCATTATTGCAATATAATACACAGGCTCCTGTCAGCATTGGGGCCCTCATTGTGCTGGGTACAGTGCAAGCACAAAAGAGAGTTCCTGCTGCAAAGAGCTATTCCTGAATTTGAAAGTAAATCCCATTGTTCTCATATGGTCTTGAGTAACAGGATGTCAAATTATCTAAGCTTCTGATAAATGAATTACTCATAAATATTTAATGTATTCTAAATTAGTATGTAGAAGTTAGAATACCATTAATTTATGGTTTCTGCTATTGATACATCAAATATCATAATACTTACAATTTGTATAGGGATTTCATCATGAAATCATTGTTCAACAAGTATTCCTATAAGGCCAGATTCCAAGAATGATATATGAGATGAATGTAGTTCTCATGCAGTCTATTCATGCAGCATCTACTCTATATATGTGAGATGGCTGCCATCTTGGGATTTTCCACAGGGAATTGAACTGGGCATCTCCAAAGCCAAAAAACTTGACATGCTACGATGGGTGCTAAAGGCCTAGGGCTCTAGCTGACATAAATTGTCAATGCCAATGCCAATTTACATCAGCTGAAGATCTGTCTCATAATCTTTATGTTGTTTTAAAACTAATGGACTCTTAACATAGGTGTGGTGTTCACCCTTATCATTATTTAGGACATCTGTTAATTGAAATCAACTGAAGGATCAATATCATAAAACAAAGCTAGTTCAGGAATTTAGAATCTCTTGGATTTAGATTGCAGCATACTATAATGTCACTTTAACTTCTCTGAGTAAAAACCAGAAAGCATTTCTTCATGGGTTTCTGAGTTTCTTATAGGAGCCCAAAACAGTCATAGTTTCTGAAACAAATTTTGAGGGTACTGCTTATTAAAAGTTTGCATAAATGTAGTTTAGATTTTTTTGCAAGTAAAATCTGAATTTTAAGCATAACAGACTTCTCTAGTAACAGTGTTTAGTACTTACAACACTGATCAGAGTGGATTTTGCCATCCATTAAAAAGGCATAGTATTGTTGCCCTTTGTATATGTTTTAACCACAAGCCTTGTCAAGCCATTTTGAAAAACATACTATTCTCTTTTCTAAATTGCCTTTTTTTGGCGTTTCAAGGTACGTGTTTCTGTGCTCTTACCCTGAAGGGAAGATTTAAAATAACTTATTTAGACTAGTAAGTACCAGTCTGAAAAATTGTGTGCATTCTTCAGGGCTCATTTATTGTGCAGTCTTGTGCATTATGTGCTAGGCATCACACTACTGTGGTTTTAGCAGGATATGCAAAAGGACAGTTAATGAAATCTTGAAATTCAGTAGAATGCCTTATCCCTAATATTCACTTTTTGGGAGTGAGATGGCACAAGCTGGTGAAGTTTGGATTAGGATGTAGATTTGAAATTTCCAACTGGTCCTTGTTTATATAACCACAGAACACTCCTGAAATTCAGGGGCATCAGAATTGCCCAGATTGGATTCACCTTTTTTACAAATCTTTAATTTCTGGTCAGTGGGGCTCAAGTAGTTTTGGTTTCAAAAGAAATGGAGTTTTGCAGCCTCTTTTTACAGTGGTTTCCATTAGTGCAAATCAAAAAATTACTGTACCACTGGGAGTTCGAATGCAAAAGAGGCCTGGAGCTAACTTGCAGAGATTGGGACAGGTCAGGATTTTAGAACAATGGGAAAAAATCTCTGGAGGAAGTTTAAATAGCATCTGCTGCATTGGCTATTGCCAGTCCAATTAGTCTCTCACTCTCTCGAGCTGTGTAATGTACAAAATTGCCTGAGGATTAGGTGGTAAAAGTTTACTTTTTAGTTTAAAAATGGCAATAATTCTGTTAAAAGAATGAAAAAGCGTCTCATCCAACTGGGTCTGTGTTTAGGGAAACAAATAATACCAACAGTATCTGGCACTTTTGGAGAATTGCTAAACAAAACAGAATTAAGTGATAAGGTCTTTATGGCTTCTTGCATCTACAGACTTGTAACTCTTTTTTAGTACAAGGTTATTTGTTTGGTCTTTGCCCTGCATCCTGAATGCATGTAACGTTACACTTTCTAATCCATAGTTGCCTGGGGATCATTAAGTTCCTTTGGTTTGCCCTTTTTAGCCTTGTAGTCCAGTAAGGAAACCAGTTCTGGGAAAGTTGCAAAGTCAAATTAAAATGCGCAAATGATTAGCTCTCACAGCACAGCTGTGCAAACTAGTTTATCATGAGACATTAGAAGACACAGAATGATTGAAAGGGTAGGTGGGGAAGCTTGTAAATCAGCAGCAGTGTTGTTAACTTTAAGAGTTAATAAAATAAATCTTTCTAGAAAATGTTCTGAGAATTGTATAAAATTATTTTCATTGTACAGAGTTTCCATATAGCAGCCACTCATATTGGAAGTGGGGAGCATTTGCAGAGACCAGAGAGCCTGAGGCCTCACAAGCCTTTGGATGTAGAGGTTCTGCAGGGAGGGACCACACAGCTGCGGACATTGAAGATGTCTATATAGATGAATGTGTCTGTGTGCTGCTTCATTCATGCTTCTCCCTGGCAGCACAGCCTCTGTAGGAACCATGCAGTAACGACTGGATGTTTCATGACTGCTCAATATCAGCTGGATCTGTATTAACTCTCAGACAGATTTCAAATCTGGGTGGTGGTTCAGAGTGTGGCCAGTTCCCTGAGCCAGCCTTAACTTGAAAAATTTGTGTGGTCCTTTCTCCATGAATCCCCAGTGGAGAGGCATCCACAGCATTTCAGAGAGGGAGAAACAGTGCTGTGGAGGCAGCGTCTCCATGGAGACATGGGTAGCAGGAGCACTCCTGCCTTTGGTTATCATGTTTCAAAAAGCAAAGATATGTAAATATCAAGATGGTATAAAATATACAGCATGACATTGCATTCTCATACCATATTTGCCAAAAATATTTCTCATTAAGAATTCAGCTAAAATCTCTTTTTACAAAGTGGCTGTTTTCCTGTTCTGTTGATATTTTGTGTCCTCTGAATTCGCTTAGGAAGAGAGAGAATAAAGCTGAGGGCAGGGCAGGGGACAGGCCCTAGAATTATTTATTTAAGTGCTATTGTAACACCGACAAAGCCCAGTCATTGGTGGTTGGAATTGAATCGGGGGCCTCTTGAGCTTAGTTCATGAGCTAAAAGCCAACTGGCTATTAGCTAAGACTGTAGAACAGACTCATTGTATTGCTCTTTCTAAATGGTCTCGGTGCCACAAGATGGGACAGAACACCACGCCCAGGAGGTGTGTGGATTACATACTTCCCCTCGCTGAAATCCTGGATGATCCCCCCACTTGTAACACCAACAGACCCCTCTCGTTGGCAGGTGGGATTGACCCTGGGACAGCTGGAGCTTAGTGCATGAGCCTCTACCACATGAGCTAAAAGCCATATGTATAAAATCTATTTCCCTGCCCCGCAACTAGATAGGACAGAACACCACAGAGATACTGCCCAACTTTAGATGTCTTATGCCTGATTTTCAGAGGTATCAAACATCCTAAGCTCTTATTGATGTCACTTGGATTTCTGGGAACTCAGGTATTCTGAAAATCAGGCCCTTGAGATCTCAGGTATGGCACCCAGAATCAACTGCCATGTTTCAAAATGTTGAGTTTAAATAATACACACTTTATTAGAGTGAACAATATAAGTTCATAACCCTGGTGAAAATTCCTTTGTTTGACTGAGCCCCCTCAAGAAACTTGATATTCAAAAGAGATTAAACCGGCATATTCTTGTAATATTGTTTATTTTCATTCCCATAGTAGTGACCGCAGTTAGTGTGTGATGAAGGATAAGTTGTTGTTGCTTGTTGAAACTGGATTTAAAACTAGCCACATCAGCTGCAGTTTGGTTAGACTATAACAGCTCTAGAAAAAACCCTGTGTAATCAAAAGTAGCTCATTTGTTGTTCAGCCAACTGTGTAATAAGCAAAGAGGCAGTTTGGGTGACTATGGCCAACGGCGAGTTTAAAAAAAAAAAGGCTATAATGGGTTTCAAGTAAAGCAAAGGGAGTGAATATAATTTTTTACAGTTACAAACAAATTTGGGGTCCAATCTACAGCCTTTACTCATGGGAACAACTTAACTTCAAAGGGAGTTGTGGGTGCTTTGCAACTCTCAGGATAAGTCTACAAAACCCTTGAAGTTTTGTTTGTCTTTTAAAGTGATAAAAAATTCCCTTTCAGGGATTTCTACTGTACTCACTGAAATAAATGACAAAACTCTGATGGACTTAATTTGGAGCAGGGAAGGACATAAGTGATAATACCCCGATACTCCTTTTACATACACCAGGTGTAACTCCATTAATGTCCATTACATCAGGATAAAATCAGTGTGAGATAAGAATCAAGTTGTTATGTATGGAACTCTGAAGTTGCCCAATTCAGCTTCTGCTTGATTTCTGTTTCCCGGCCCCCCGGCCCCCCCCAATCCTGAAAGGAGATGTTAATATATGATTTTCATTGAAGGAGCCTGTTGATAGCAAATAACTTTTTCAAATGGGACCCTTCAATGGACTATGAGCCTTATATTCTTATATAGAGCCTTATATTCTTGGTAATCACATGACTTTATTTTGTTTTTAAAACTGTACTGTAGTAGAGAGGGTTTAAAAAATTCCGTCGATTTTTCTCTTACTAGACGTAGTGTTCTAATTATGAGCCAAGATCCTGGTTTTCTTCTCGTTGACACCAATGTAAATCACAAGTAACTTCATTGAAGTCAGTGGGCCAGATTATTTGTTGTTGCAAAATAGCATATTAAGCAGCTCCACTGAAGCCAATGAAAGTATGCTTATTTACACCTGCTGAGTGTCTGGCCCAAAGAGTAAAACTGGAGTGCAGGAGAAAAGTATTCGGTCCAGTGGATATCAATTTATAAGATGATATTCACACCCAAAGCAAACCTGATAAAATTTGACTTATTACAAGTTTAGCATTAGTGGGTGTGAACTGCTCCATTTTGTCCAAAATTGGGAGGAGGGGTAGGAAAAAAATATTTATTTTCTCCCCCCAACCAAATATAGGTAGGGGTGGGGGGCACCCGAAAAACATTTTTGGAGTGTGGGCAGTGTTCAAAAGCAGTTTACTAAATTGCCCACATAGTGATTAAATAACATTTTTTTTTCCTGTCTAACCATGGCTTGGTAACATAGAACATTAAACTATTGGCAACTATCTCATCAACCGTCAAAAACTTCATTGAGGCATTAGTGCTGCATTCTAGAGTGGATGAGGGCAGTGGAAGTGCTGTGGTGTGAGCAGGGTGCAGTGGAACTAGATCCAATGTACTTAGTGATCCTTGCTGACAGAGTGGGTCCTTTGGAGCCGTTATCCATTGGCACAAGTTAGCTGTAAGGCTACTCTAACTTGCACTGGGGACTGGTTTTTGCTCCTGGCAGCCCTTGGGATTGAGGGCTGAAAAGTGGTATAACAAGCCACCTCTCCTCTCCCCCTCCTTTCTTTCAAGTGTGCTGAATGCTGTAAGAAATAGTTCAGACATAGAGTTTGCATCTTAAACAACTTGCCATTCTTAGAGTAGGGGCATGATGCCATATGTGTATTGCTCATTTTGTACTTTACAGTCTTATTTATTCACCTTTCAGTGCTTCTGTTTGATAAGGATATTGCTTAAATGACTTCACATCTACTGTAATATATCTGCGGATGCACCATAGGATGAAAATATTTGGGAGGAAATGCACAGAAGAGGATTTTCCATACAGGGCTTTAAAAACTGAACAGAGTGTAGACACTTATTACTGAGTGGACAAATTTAAAATGATGGTGTCCCATCTGCATATGCTCAGAAACATTCACTGTAGAGAGTGGACGCCACCAAAGCTGAGAGAAACATATCCATCTATTCCTGACTTACTATGGATCAAAAAATATTTCAACTCAGTATTATAAAATGATGCAATAAACATGTCTAGTCACTTTCTGCATGGGTCAGATATTAGAACTTTGCAACAAAGTGATTCACACTTCTGGTAAAATCAATGACAAATCATGTTTTTTGTCAAATATTTGTATGAAAGCTTTCTCCAAAGTCGCTCCTAGCAAATGTTACTGAATCCCCAGGCAAACTACTTAATACTTTTTAAAATGTTCGTTCATTTCACAACCAAATTGACTACCTGGTGCTTGTTTTTTATGGTAGTATCACATGTTAAAAGTTTCTGCTTGAATTTTGTTTAGGTCTTTCAAGTTGCATATGTCATAATCAAAGCTGCTAATGCTCCCCGACCTGGAAACTGGATATTGGAACATTCAGTGGATGGCATTGAATTCAAACCATGGCAGTATTATGCAATTAGTGACACAGAGTGCTTAACTCGTTATAATGTAACACCAAGACTTGGGCCTCCTACTTACAAGAGAGATGATGAAGTGATCTGCACCTCTTATTATTCCAGGCTAGTTCCATTGGAACATGGAGAGGTATGCTGTCTGTTTTTGCACTTGTCATTTTTGAGCATGAATGAGGACTAATGGCAAGTTTCAGAAATTTTAAATTACAATTGCACAATTTATGCCTTCCAACATTGTCAGATGCTTTGGATTGTATGATGCCTGTAATGATAGTCTGTTTCATTTACCAGTATAAGAATTTAAAAAAAAGTTAGGAAAAAATATCTTTGGTTCTGTGTATTCTAGTTATAAACTCTTTGTTGTATCTCTTCACATAATTTGATTATGGCTACTAATTGTGAATTAGGTACTTAATCTTGAAAGAATAAAGCATAGAGACTTTATGTACAGCCAGGTGTTTAATTTAAAAAAGAACATCTCTTCTTTAGGAGCACCTGGTTTTGTAAGATAAAGCTGCAAACACTGTCTGAAATGCTCTACACAGCTGGAACTGGAAAACAAGCCCTGGCATTGTTTCAGGGACAGAGCATAATTAAAAGAGCTATGCATTGTGCAGGCTCGCTGTTGATTATTCTTTCTTTAACCAAGACTATTCATGGTACTTATGTAATTTATTTCAGAGAGGCAGCAACATAATGAAATGATGCATTAAAATCAGTGGTTAGTCTACTGTAAAAAGTCCTTCTTATGTGGTAATAAACCCAATCTTGGCATATGGAGGTTGCTAGTGGAAATCAGTAACTTCTCTCCTCTAGATTAAAATAAATTGGAGTAAGCACAATTAAGGATTGAAGTGTTACAAACGTTGCCTTTTTTCACATTTTAAAGCATAATTTTGGCCCACACAGCGAAAGAAAAGCTGATGAACCTTGGGTGATTTTAAGTCAAGTATATTTGAATCAAGTATTTATCATAGGGCTGTCCAGAATGGCTGAAACTGGACACTCTGAGAAACTTTAATTGGTGGGCTAGGTTATCAAAAAGCCCATATGTTCCTTTATTACAGAAGTAATATTTTTAAAAAAATATTATTTATTTTTTTTCTGTTGAAACATATTTACTGCATTTGATAAAACTAAAAATATAAATAAAAGAAAATATAGAAGAAAAAAACCCTCTGTGTAAGAGGAAGAACACAGCTAATAAACCAAATTGGTTATGAAAAAGTGAACATCTAGTTTTATGTCTTACCATATAAATCTTTACAAATTGCACAAGAGACATTCTAGGAGGGATAAATTCTGCACTCCTTACTCATTGTCAGAGTGTCTTTTCCACATCTGTGAGCAGAAGGGTCCCAGATCTAGTAGATCCAGACTAGTGCATAGAAGGCAAAGAATGATTTGCAGCACACTCCCTCTCCCACCCCTTTTTTTTTCACCCTGCAGAAGTCCCACCACAAGTGCCCTACAGACATTGGATTCTGTGAACTGGGAATGGTGATTACAGGAAGATGTGACTCATAAACCAGGCAGTTAATATTATTAATATTGAAATTGTGAACAGAATGCTCAATTGATTTGACATCTCTATTGATACATTTACCCAATAACCCCATTTTGTTTGTTTTGTGTGGGTTTTTAAGTCTTGATAGAAAGATGTTTGTTGTTATAACTGGGTTATAACTAAGCATATAGTGAAGTCGGTCCCTCTCTCTAGATTCACACTTCATTGATCAATGGTAGACCTAGTGCCGATGATCCTTCTCAAACACTATTGGAGTTTACCTCTGCACGATACATTCGTCTTCGCCTGCAACGTATTAGAACCCTTAATGCTGACCTCATGACTCTTAGCCACCATGATCCTAAAGACGTTGATCCCATTGTTACCAGAAGGGTAAGCAGATCTTTTGTATCTATTGTTCACCACATTGGACAGTAAAGGCTATGCTCTGTCCGTCCTGATGAAAGACTTGAACCTCAGCGTTCATGATCAATAAGGTTTCATGAGCTTAAGTAAACGTTGCCTTCTCTGTAATGTTACTACCAACTGTAAGCCTGCAGGGGACAGCTGTTCCAAAAAAAGATTTTTCAAAGTTGTTTTTTTCCTTCAGATGAATTGCCATTTAGCTACTAACCATGAGGTAGCATTGCTAACATTTCATCAACAAAGGCAAATATGTGATATGTTTGATGAAAATGTCACTTTAGGCAAAAAGTAAATATATGAGTTATATTTCATGTTAGTGTACAGTAATTTTTGGTGTATTAAGTATTTCAGTTGCTAATGTGTTGATACATGAAATGTATTACTTGAAAACAGTAACTTGGTGTGAATTACAGTGCTGTCTAATGGATGGAGGGTTTTTTAGAACGTGGATCCTTTAGCCAACTTGTTTTTAAGCCCAAGGGTATTTACTAATATAT
This sequence comes from Dermatemys mawii, assembly GCA_007922305.1. Lineage (NCBI taxonomy): Eukaryota > Metazoa > Chordata > Testudines > Dermatemydidae > Dermatemys > Dermatemys mawii. The sequence continues at coordinate 48,800,311 of ML677334.1, forward strand.
ACCATTTATATAGAACTTGGAAATATTATCTGATCCTCACAGTATCACTGTTTTACATGTCCCTGAGACACAGAGGTTGAACTGACTTGCTTAAGACCTCACAGGGTGTCAGGGACACAGCCAATAGTCAGTTCACTGACTAGGGCACGCTGCCTGTTAAGTTTATCTGGATGCAGTATCACACAAATTAACCAGTGTGTCCCTTTCTTTATAATGTAGTTGTTTGTCCCCCTTCTTTACTTGACCATGACACATTGGGTAAAACATCTGATTTCATGTATTCACTTACTAAAGTCATTTGATCGTTTGTGTGGCTATACACATCTGTTGAGGAAAGGAGAATGTGGAGAGTATCTCCAATAAACAGGTCTCTCTCTTTAAAAATGTCACTAGACTTTAAATCTGAATTCAAATGGCAATCTTTGATTCAAAGGGGAATCTTTGTTTTTCCCCCTTGCTTTTTTAATAGATCCAAACATTCCAGGGACATAAGGGGCCATTGTGGTCAGCCAGTCTGACCTCCTGTATAACACAAGCCATAGAACCATCCCCAAAATAATTCCTAGAGAATATCTTTTAGAAAAATATCCAATCCTGATTTAAAAATTGAGACTCCACCATGACCTTGGTAAATTGTTCAATTGGTTATTTCCAGTCTGAATTTGTCTAGCTTCAACTTGCAGCCATGGAATCATGTTTTACCTTTCTCTGCTAAACTGAAGAGCCCATTATCACATTTTTCCCTATGTAGGTTCTTATAGACAGTAATCAATCACCCCCGAACCTTTGCTTTTTTAAGCTAATTAGACTGAGCTCTCTGAGTATATCACAAGGCAAGTTTTCTAATCCTTTAATCATTCTCGTGGGTCTTCTCTGAACTTTCTCCAATTTATCAACATTCTTGAAGAGTGGCCATCGGAACTGAACACAGTATTTCATCAGTGGCCAGACAAGTGACAAATATAAAAGTAAAATAACCTCTCTACTGTGACTTAAGATACTCCTCTTTGTTCATCCCAGGGTCACATTAGCTCACAGTGGGAGCTCATGGTCAGCTGATTATTCACCACAACCCCCCAAATCTTTTCACAGAGTCACTACTCCCCAAGAAAGAGTCCCCATCGTCTAAGCATGGCCTACATTCTTTGTTCCAGATGCAGATTTTACATTTAACCATATTAAAATGCAGATTGTTTGCTTGCACCCAGTTTGCCAAGTGAACCAGATCGCTTTGAATCAGAGACCTATCCTCTTCATTATTTACTATTCTTCCAATTTTTGTGTCATCTGCAATCTTTATCAGTGATGATTTTGTTTTCTTTGTGATCATTGATAAAAATGTTAAATTCAGTAGTGCCAAGAACTGATCTCTGCAAGACCCCACCTGCTTAATGATGATTCCCTGTATACATTTACATTTTAAGACATGCCATTTAGCCAGATTGTAATCCACTTTATGCATGCCATGTTGATTTTATATTTTTCTAGTCTTTTAATCAAAATGTTGTGCAGACCAAGTCAAATGTCTTATAAAAGTCTAAGTGTATTATATTAACACTATTATCTTTATCATCCAAACTTGTAATCTCATCAGAAACATATCAAGTTAATTTGACAGGATCTATTTTCCATAAACTCACACTAATTTGCATTAATTACATTACCCACCTTTAATTCTTTATTAATTGAGTCCCATATCAGCTGCTCTATTATCTTGCCTGGGATTGATGTCAAGCTGACAGGCCTATAAACCTGAGTCATCCCATTTACCTTGTTTAAAAATTGTCACATTAGGTTTCTTCCAGTCTTCTGGAACTTCCCCAGTGCTCCAAGATTTACTGTAAATCCACAGTAAATGTTCTGCAAGCTACTCATCCAGCTGTTGTACAATTCTTGGATGCAGGTTATCAGGATCTGCTGATTTAAAAATGTCTGACTTTAGTAACTTGTGTTTAACATCTGCCAGTGATACTAGTGGAATTGAAAAGAGTGATATCTTACTGAATGAAGAGACGATATCATCTGGTTTACCTCAAATGCAGAACAGAAATATTTATTAAACACTTTTGGCTTTTCTGCATTATTGTTTATAGTTCTACCATTTCCATCTAATAATGGCTCAGTTGCATTGTCAGGTAAGTTGCATATCTTAGATCGATTTCTTCCCCCTCCCTGCAGTATAGACCAGGGCTAAGGAGTCTCTCTTCAACCAAAGTCACTGAGGACTTTCTGCAGACCAGACCAAAGAAAGAAGAAAAGGAGCTAGCTTGCTCCAGCTTCCTTCAGAGAATCCAAAAAACTTGTCAGTAAACTGGTCTGTACACATAGAGTACCTACTGCGCCTGTCCCAGCAGCCTGTAGGGGCCTTAGACTTGAGTGCTTTGAATCCTTTCACCAGAACTTTCGGAAAGATCTTGTTCACAATCCCTGTGATGTGCCTGCCAAACCTGCTTACACTAGAGCTGTAATTGAACACAGCTGCATCATATCCTGCCTCTTTCTTGCTCTGAAAATTAATCCCTTCCCTGCTGTCCAGATGCCTGGGGCTTGTACACATAATCACACACAGCATCTGGTACTTTGCTGTCCCACTGTTTCTTAAGCTAAACACTTGAGTAGAGCAATACAGTACATCAAACCTAGCAGTCCAGAGCTAGTGTGAGGGAAGTTCATGAGCAGGTTTTTAATGAAAGTGGAAATCCCCAGTTTTGAGAACATATAACGTCAGGACTTAAATTAAATTAAAATTCAAGTCTACAGGTTGTTATGTTGCTACCCAGAAAACATTCTATTGTGTCATCTGACATCCTACATGGCAAAAGTGGATTTTTGAAGAGTCATGTTCTGGCTAAGGCACAAGTGCAAATGACCATTGAAATCAGGGAGTTGTGGATGCTTATCCATAATTAGAATTTGTCTTAAAGACTATAGAGAAAAGGATCTAAAAAATTGCAAAATGGCAAGCTTGCCCAGGTTGCAGATATTCAATGTCAAATTGTTTGGAACATATCTGTTCTCAAATCAATACAATATTGATATTTTATTGTCTTGTGGAATTTAAGAGCAAACTGAAATGTTTCCAACTCACTTCCTTTTCAAACTTACTTTTGCCCAGTATTACTATTCAATAAAGGATATCTCTGTTGGTGGCATGTGTATTTGCTATGGCCATGCTCGAAGCTGCCCCTTGGATGAAACCACAAAGGTATGCTTTAATTATTTTTATTTTCACAAAACAGTCTTTTAAATAAAAAGTTTAATTCTTTGCATAGAGAGAGAGAAAGATATTGTGGGGAAAATCCAAAGGACCATATTCTGGCCTGGATTCATCAGGTATTAAAAGCAGGTTCCTAACTTTAAGCATGCCCAACCTTAAAGCTGTGAGTTGTCCAATTGACATCAAGAGGAGTAACAGTATGATTAAAGTTAGGCACACACTTAAATACCTTGCAGAAATGAGGCCTAAATGCTTGATCCTGCAAATAGTTATGCACTTTACAGATGTAAGTAGTCTTATGTTATTTTGATGGGAATACTCACATGAGTATAATTAGGCAAGTCAAATCTTGCAGGATTGAGCCCTTAATGTTTCATCCTTTAGGTACTTTGTGGGTGGAACTCTCATTGACTTCGGTGGAAGTTCAATGAAAGGAACACTTACAGAATCCAGCCTCAGGTGCGTATGAGGAAGGACTCTCCAGTTAATAACTTTTCATCTTTTCAACTTTTCATTTGAACAAATGAGGGGCAGAATTACCCTCCAGCACAGTTCTCTCGTTTCATATTTTCCGCAGAAAAGTTGAATTGGTGTTAATACCATAAGTGCAGATATAGATGTTTTCCCTTCTTCTGCTCACTTTGTGATTATAGCTGGATAATCACATGTACTGAATTTCAACAGAGAAAGTGTTCATTGATCATATTACTTCATGTAGAATCTTAAGATTTCTTTGAATGAAGAAAAATATATGCTACAGTCAAGTTTTGCAATCTTTACTCCTGCTAAACTCTGTAGAACGACTCCTGGGAGTAAAGGGCTGTAAAATTAGGCCCATAATATGTGCTTTTATTCTTCATTCTGTCTACTTGCTGTAATTTTCTTCCCTTCAATATCTAAACATACACAGTTCTCAGGTAATGCACTTTTGTTTGGAAGTGAATTCGTTTAGTCTTAGAGCCTAAATTTAAACAATGGTTTTGAGTGTAGCAAAGGCACTAAAGACATGATTCTGCAGCTCTCACATGGCAGAGTGATAGGACTTGCTCTGATAGGATACATATCTGAGGAAGGGTTTTTCACATCAGTAAAGGTAGCAGGACTGGGTTCTAGCACATCTATATAATTGCAAAATGGTTGTGGTATTTAAAATTCTGTGGTAGAGTAGATTTGATGTTTGTGACTTGGTTGAGTTTTCAGGATCTTGATAAATGACCTTTTTTAAAAAAAATTCTACAATTTCTTTTTTTAGAAACTGCAATGCCAGTGTGAACATAATACATGTGGAGAGAGCTGTAATGAGTGTTGCCCTGGTTACCATCAAAATCCATGGAGACCAGGAACTATTTCTGCAGGCAACAAATGTGAGAGTAAGTACTTACAAAAGTTGAGATGCTTATTGATTCCGTAAATGTTTACAGTTTTGTCCAATAAGGACCTAATCCAGTTCCCATTGAAATCAATGGAATGGTTAGATCAGGTAGTAGAAATAGTAGTTTTCTTAAATTAAAAAAAAACAAACACACACCAGAAGTGGAAGGTATGGTCAAAAATCATAAGATGATAATAATTTGGATTTCCTTTGAAATAATAATGTATTATATATATCAATAATAACATAGAGACTGAGGATATGAAATTTTATAGAGGATCAGATGGAAGAGACTTAGTGGTTTACTGTGCTACAACAAAATTTAACACTTTTACATTGGTAATTATGGGTGCTGCTTGATGCTTAAATATTGTTAAATTCATTTGTAGTCTTAGTTAAACATTGTCATTCTTACAATATGAAGATTCTGAAAAAGCAATCTAAATGGCCAATTGCCAATGCAAGCTGTGTTGAATGTCTGATAAAATGGCATAGGCTCTCCCAACAGTAGAATATTCACACACATTGCTAAGATTTATTAGTCACATTTCCTTACCTCACATCTTTAATGCCTGGAGCAAGTCACAGACATTTAGGAGCCTATTAGACCTAGTTTATTTTCCATTTGAAGCAGCCTTGTTAGTAGAATCTTGAGAGAATAACTGCATTTAGAAATGTAGAATATTTTATTAGTATACAGGCCCAAGTCTCCTCTCACTTTAAATAAGTTTTACATTGGTGTAGCTCTAGTGACTTCAGTGGCATTTGTTACTGGTATAAGTGAGGAGAGGAATTAAGCTGCTAGTCTTCAGTAAAGTAGAATACTAAACATGTAAGAACACTTACTAGTAATAACACACATCACTAAAGGACAATAGGTTTGGGTTAGTATGAGCTACAGAACACTATTAAAAAGAATGTTGTTAACTTTGATTGTTTTTAAAGTTACTTGGCCAGGAATAAGATAAATGAGTATTACCGTTTTTGTACAGCACAGCCAAGGTTCTGCTTGTTTTTTACTCTTCTTTTATTTTGGATGTGCTTTAACTATTAAAAAAGGTAAATGTATTTCTTTGTGATTTCTTCTTAGAGTGCAACTGTCATAACAAAGCAGAAGATTGTTACTATAACCAAAGTGTGGCAGATCAGAATAGGAGCATAAATATTCATGGACAGTTCATAGGAGGTGGAGTCTGTATAAACTGTACTCAACACACTACTGGGATCAACTGTGAGATCTGTGTTGATGGATACTATCGGCCATCTAAAGTAAGATATATCAAACTACATTCCATTGCTTTGATTAACAATAAATGTCATCCTATGTGTATTTCAATCCATTGAATGTTATTAAATTTAATTTCCATACTTGGAGTGTGACTAAAAATTTGTAAAGTCTTCATAGATTAGATACCAGTCTTACAGGTTCAGACACTCTAGCACAGGGGTAGGCAACCTACCTATGGCATACATGCCAAAGGTGGCATGCGAGCTGATTTTCAGTGGTACTCAGACTGCTCAGGTCCTGGCCGCTGGTCTGGGGGGCTCTGTATTTAATTTAATTTTAAATGAAGCTTCTTAAATATTTTAAAAACTTATTTAGTTTATATACAACAATAGTTTAGTTATATAATATAGACTTATAGAACAAGACCTTCTAGAAATGTTAAAATGTATTACTGACACGCCAAACCCTGAAGTTAGAGTGAATAAATGAAAACTCAGTACCCCACTTCTGAAAGGGTGCTCTAACATGTTGAAAGGACAGTCCTAATTCCTTTGTAATGAAAGAGAATTCTTAGTCATATGTGATTCTTGCAAAAGTGATGAGCTATTGCAATAAACTGTGTTCTTCTCAATATTTCATTTAGTAAGTATGTATAGGGTATGCTCTTTCTGGGCCCATCTACATCTTCTATCTTATAGTTACTTTCCGGTTCAGTGGTATTAAAGTAGAAATTTTGTCCCTACCCTCATTAATCAGATCCATAGATACATTTGTTATAACTTGGCTAAAAAGGACAAACAATCTTACTTCCAGCAATCTAAAGAGGTCTTCTACATCTGGACATACTGTGGCCAAGTGAGTAATCTCCTCTAGCAAGAACATTTACTCTTCATAGTATGGAACTTTTTCTTTTCCCGATAAGGTATTGAATCAGCAAGTTCATCCACAGGGCACATTGGGAGCCTCAGGTCTATGTTCTCAAGCACAAGTGTGAGTGGAGGCCATATATAGTTTAAGTATACTTAGGTAGTAGTCACAGTCCTTCACAGAGTGAGAAGTAAATGTCATGTTGAATGTGTAATGCCAACAGACCCCAGTTGTCAGTGGCCAGGATTGAACTGGGGACCTCTGGAGCTTACTGCATTCTGCAGCAAGGATGGGCAAACTACGGCGGATGAGCCACATCCAGCCTGCAGCACCGTCCTGCCTGGCCCCTAAGCTCCTGGCCGGGGAGGCTGCCCCAGCCCTTCCCCTGTTGGCCCCTCCCCCGCAGCCTCAGCGCACCACGCGGGCAGTGCTCTGGAGGGCAGGGCGTGCGCTCCTGTGAGGCAGCCCGACAGTGCATCTTGCTCCATTCAGGCTGCTGCTTTAAGCGGCATGGTAAGGGGGTGGGAAGTGGGGAGGTTGGATAAGGGGCAGGGAGTCCTGGGGGGCAGTCAGGGGATGTGGAACGGGTGGGGGGTTGAGTAGGTGTGGGAGTTCCAGGGCTCTGTTAGGGGACAGGAGTGTGGATAGGGGTTGGGACAGGCATGGGACAGGGAGTGGGGTGATTGGGTAGGGAGTAGGATTCTGGGGGGACAGTTAGGGAGGGGGCCATTGGGACAAGGAGCAGGGGGCTTAGATAGGGGCTGGGGTTCTGAGGGGGTGGTTAGGGGCAGGGAATCTCTGGAGGGGGCAGTCATGGGACAAGAAGCAGGGAGGGGGGTTGGATGGGTTGGGGATTCTGAGGGGGGACAGTCAGGGAGCGGGAACTGGGAGGGGGTCAGATAGGGAGCAGGGGTAGGCTGTTTTGGGAAGGCCACAGCCTTCCCTACCCGACTCTCCATACAATTCCTTAATCCCGATGTGGCCCTTGAACCAAAAAATTTGCCCACCCCTGCTCTACAGCGTGAGCTAAACGGCAACTGACTGTTAGCTAAGGCTGTAGAGCAGGCCTGTGCAACTCGGAAAGCAGCGAGGGCCATATTACTGCAAAAAAAAAACAAAAAACAGTTGCAGGGTGAAAAGCCCCGCCCCTACCCCCATCTGCTTCCCCCCACTCCACCGCTTGGCTTGCCCCACCTCCTATTCACCCCCCACGGGCCACACAGTGAGCCCGTGCAGGCCACATGTTATGCAGGCCTGCTGTAGAGCAAACTCATTTTATCTCTCTTTAAGTGGTCTTGGTGCCACTAGGTGGGACAGAACACCACACCCAGGAAGTGTGTGGGTTATACATGCAGCCCTCTTTCCTTATTCTAAGAGCGCTGAAGAGATACCGGCTTAAGTTTGATTCTTAGCCAGTAAATGACTTGTGTACTTACTGTTCCAGATTGCCTTACTATGGCCCTGAGCCACCTTGAAGCAGGGGCATGGATCTCAGAGAGAAATCTGGGGCCTCCATTAAAGAGAAAATCTCACTGTTATACGATGCTTTAGTTTAGTTTCAGTAATCCCCGGCAAGGAACAGCGATAAATTTTTACTATTTCCACTAGTTAGTTTGAGTATGTCAGTTAAAATGTACCATTTGTTTCAGGTTTCTCCCTATGAGGATAACCCTTGCCATCCTTGTGAGTGTGATCCATTTGGGTCTATGAGTTCTGACTGCATTAAGGATGATGGTCATTCTGATCTTCCACACGGTAAGGGACCATGAAATGCTTTTTCTGTAAACTTCAGGTACTCAAGGGTGAGGAAACATTGTGCTGTTAAGGTATCACATTAAAATGCCAGTAAATTCCTAAAAAAGGAGGGAAGACAGGACATACAATATGCTACAGGAGTATAAGATGCCCTGAGGTCTTGATCCTGCAACTTGTTGTGCATGGGTAGAGGGCTCTGCTCATTAATAATGAGTTACAGTATTGGAGCCTAAAACTGTTACATATGTTAGTTCAAACTGTGAATTGATACATTGGATTTTTTCCTGGCAGAGGTTCCGCGGATCTGCTATTCTAACATGAAAAAAAATATGCTGGGTTAGTAATATCGCAGCTATCTGTGCAAAATATCATTAGAGCTGTATAGCTTGATAAACGAGACTGTTACATTGCTTCTCCCACTGTTCCATATTTCACCCCCTGTCTTCTATTAACACTTCATTTTTTTTATTATCATTTTTATATTTCAAGGAACTCTGGCAGGTCAGTGTCAATGCAAAGAAGGTTACACAGGAGAAAAATGTGATCGCTGTGCATTTGGCTACAAGGGTTACCCAAATTGTGTGCACTGTAACTGCAGCCTGGTTGGAAGCATTAACGATGACCCTTGCACAGAACCTTGTCTTTGCAAGGTAAGTGATCAGCTGAGTCTCACTTTGATTTACTGTGAAATTGGTAGCTGGGTTTGTAAGTGCCGTTTTAATAAGGGAACTTACTTCATACTTTTGTCATATATTATGTTGTACTTTCATAGCAAATAACTGAGATTTAAACATAGTCCTTCTGTCAGGGATTGAAATGACAATTAGCAGCGCATTTCTGTTATTGTAGAGAAGCTGTGTAGCGTGATTCTATATATTCCAGACAGAAAGTTCTATATAAAAGCAAATGCCAGATTGCATTAGAACAAGATATGTGTGTATGTTGTGGATAGATTGGTGGTGTTTTTTAAAATGCATGATTCTTATTGAGCACTTAAAGGGTATATTGGGAACATTTAATTTATACCATATAATTTTACATATTTGAAAAAAATTGTAATAGGTCCGAAAAATTAAATCGAGACCTATACCTGAAAACTAATTATATTTTAATTATTGAATTACAAAATAATAAACTGTAAAATGATGTTTAAAAATTAGAAACCTAGTTTGCAGACTATTTTCTTGGGCAAATGCAAATTTGTAATATCAGTAAATATAAGTTCCCATTAAATTTCATGCACGTGAGGTTTCTGCAGAACTTTGATATGAAGTTGTGGGTTTAATATTTGAAGATGTTACACTTAATTTTCAGCAACCAAAGGTAGAAAATTATTTCTTTTTGTCAAGTAAGACACTAGCCAAAAAACAAACAAACAATAAAACAATGGTTGACATGACAATTTTTGAAAATCTGCTCTGGCCTCTTGCATAATTTATCTGATCTAAAACATTGAACACATTAACAAACAAAAAGTCAGATTGCAAATGAAAGCAGCTTTAGTGGCCAAGTTAAACAAGAAACACTAATGGCTGCTTTACTATGGTATAAATCAGAAGTAAAACATATGTAGTCAATGAAGTCAACTGGTGCAAATTTGCAGAAGAATCAGGCGCGTTTTCTGTGCATTGGTGGCAGTGGACTTAATGTGTGGCCTCCCCGAAGTCAGATCCCTTAGAGAAGCAGATAACCAGCAAAGGGGCACTGGGAGGAGAAAGCATCCAGAACTGGGTCAGAGGAACTAGTTCTTTGCCCCAGAAAACAAACGGAGGTGAGGAGGTCCACTGCATTCTAACTCCCTGGAGCGGTACTGAAAAAGTTCCTTTTTCTAAACTGGCTTGAGTCATTACTGTGGCCCAAAATCACAGTCTTTTTATATCTTGTGCATAGCATGGTCTGACTTTGTAAATCTCTGGGCCTGATCAAAAGCCCGCTGACGTCTGTGGGAGTCTTTTCATTGATTTCATGGGGCTTTGGATCAGGGTCCAAGTCCTGTACATTAAATACGAGATGCTCAGTCTCCTACCATACATATAAATTGCCATTTTTGGAAGTTTTCACTTCAATGAAAGCAGTTAAATCTGCAAAAAGACAACCTCAAAACTGGGAACTTATGTGATAGACTACTAATAGTTTGATTCATTAATGAGAGAGTCCTGGCATGACACCTTATCAGGCGAGTACAATGTTTTATGTCAGAGCAGATGTTTTCTACTCCTATATCAGTAATGCCAAAATTCGATTACATTGCATTTCCTGACTAAATACCGAACCAGTGCTATGCTGACTATTTTAAATCCTGACTGCTCCAGAGGTTTTAAGTAGAACTGGAAAGAGAGAGAGAGAGCGAGAGACTCTATTTCACAGACTACTTTTCTGTTTCAAAATTTGGTTTCATTCTGATTCAGAATGTAAACTGAAATGTCTCAAATTCTCTAAAAAAGAGGATGGAGCAGACATGCCAAACTGCGCAGCTCCCCCCCTCAAAAAAAACAACAACAAAAAAACAAACCCTGCAGAAATTGGGCTTGTTTTTGGCTTAATTGGCTTGTGAGTTGCTCAGTGGATAGTTTTTGGCTTGTAGCTTGTTTTTTTGATTGGCTCCCAGCAAGCAGGGGCAAGGGGAGGAGAGAGTCACGGTTGCACAGCGGGCCCACCAGAGTCTGAGACTGCACGTGGTGGGGTGGAGGGGGGAATCTAGTCACATAGAGTGTTGGGGTTCTTGGGGATTGGCTTGTTTTGGCCTTGTTTTGAAATGGGATTAGCTTTATTTTTGGTTTATTGTGAAGGTCGGGTTGCTTATTTACTGTGTGAAAGTTGGCAATGGTGGGATGGAACCTGGCTCTGGGGCAGTCTATGTGGTATGGTTTTCTGGAACCATGGAGCCTAAAAGCCCTAGGGTTCCTGGTGGGCTGCCTGGAGGCTCAAATCCTGGAAACCTGGACTTCCAAGGAGCCAGATGGGTGAGCTGGTGGGGAGATATCAAAACCTGTCAGGGTTCTGTCACAATTTAGCTGAAACTGAATCATTGGTGTAGAATGTTTTGATTTAGATAAATCAGCAAATTCCAACAAAAAACCGCTTTGTTGGAATTTTTCCGACCAGCTCTCTTTTTAAGCTTAGTGAGACTTATTCAACATGTGCCTGGTGTGCTGAAGTCTGCTTTGTTTTGTCTTCCTGAGTGCTGTTATACCTAAATTCCAGCTAATCCACAATATTTGCTACCGATCTAGCGCTGATATGAAACAAATGTTATTCACAGGAAAATGTAGAGGGCAGAAACTGTGACCGCTGCAAACCAGGATTCTACAATTTGCAAGAAAGGAATCCTCAGGGCTGTACGGAGTGCTTCTGCTTTGGGGTTTCTGATGTCTGTGACAGCCTTGCATGGCCCATCAGTCAGGTAAAATACCATGGCTGTGACCTAATGTTCCATAAGATTCCCTCAGGCAATTGCAGAAATGTATTCCTGATTCTATCCTGACATATAGCCCACCTCACTGAAAATTTTGGAATCCACACAGAGGACTAGACTGTGGCTGAATCCTGAAGTCTGATGACTATAAAGGAGGCCAGCCCCCATTGGAGCTGCTGGAGTCATTATACCCTACTCCATCGCAGTGCTTTTGGAAGTACTGGCTGTTGTAGTGCCCTCTACATCCTTTGAAAGAGAGCAGTGTTCGCTCTTGTTGCATTGGAAAAGCTTGTTAGGGCAGTGAAGAGAGGAGCCAAAACCATGGCTCCATACTCCTGCCGATTGGGCCTACTGCAACTGCAGGTGTCAGCCTCATGTAGTCTTTGTGCTTAGGGAATAAAAGGATTATAATGCCACTAGCTCCTGCACAGAAGTGCAACGAGAGGAACAACTTCCTTGGGCACTCTTTCCTCACCTTCCTTTCCCCGCTAATCCTTGCATAGTTTGCAGGATTAGTCAAAATCTAACACCAAAAGTTTTGTGTACTAAAAAAACGGTAGAAGAAAATGTATTATATTCTTTTTAACTCTTCCCACATCCCTCTTCCTTTCTATTGACCAAAATTCTAATGTGTGTGTATAACTTTTCCCCGCAGTAGAACTGGTTCCTATTCTTGACTCTCTCTCTGTCTCCTTGGGCAAGTAGCTTTCAGTACTTCAGCAATTCGTGTGTATATTGGGGGAAATTGTAGTGTATTTAACTCATGTGGATGCAGCAGTATTTGTCAAGTGTTAATGAGATCTTTGAATGCAAGGTGCTACATCAGTGAAAATAATTGTCATTTGTTCATTCACTTTATACTCTAACACAGTGAAGTTGCTTCTGCACTTGGTTACATTGATGTAATTCTGTCTCAATCCAAATAAAATCTGCAGTTTAGCACTGGCTAGAAACCCCTTTAACAAGGGGCAGAATCCGGTCCTTCATATTTGTATTACTGTCTAATACAAGTGAAGTGTTACATATAGTAGTGACTTACCCAGTGATGTAGATCTGATTCATTAATTTTGCTCTCTTTTTTTTCTAAGGTGTCAGATATGGCTGGGTGGCTGGTGACTGATCTGTACACTGAAAAGAGGGTGGAGCCCCAACAAGGCCAGTTTGATGGACCCCATCATATAAGTGTCAACAACACAGCAGCTATGAAAATACTGAAATCCACTTATTACTGGTCAGCACCTGAGCCATACTTAGGAAATAAAGTAAGCTCCCAAGTAAAAAGAAGCTGGCTTTTAGTCCATACTCTTCGTATTTTTTTTTCTCACTGTATTGCTCTAAAAAGCTCTTGTGTTGCTCATTAACAGTAGACGTAATCTATCAGTACTGAAAAGAAAGTTTTCACCTTTAATGTACAATTAATACACTGTAAATTCACCTAAATATCTTCAACAACATTTTCTTAGAGTCTCTATTTTTTTAAAATATGGAACATTATTATTTTTCAGTGTAATGTTTGTTTCATAAACGTTGTCATCTGTAGTTTGTCATTTCATGCAATCTGTAATTGTTCCATAGATACTTTGTTTGCAGTGTTGTTGCAGCCATCATGGTCCCAGCATATGAGAGGACAAGGGGGGGTGAGGTAACATCTTTTATTGGATCAACCTCTGTTGGTGAAAGAGAAGAGCTCTGTGTAGCATGAAAGCATATCTCTTTCACCTACAGAAATTGGTCCAGTAAAAGATATTACCTCACCCACCTTGTTTCTCCCAAAGAGAGATATGTACAGTAAAACAATTGAAAATTACATGATAGAGGTCAGTGAAGTGGATCTAAAGGTTCCTGCTGCTGAATGGTGTACACTTGAAAGTATTACATTTTTATCTGTAAATGTCGATTTCACTGCACACACACAAACCAATGAAAAACATTTCTATTGATAATGATCACAATTTACATAAAGGCTCAGTAGGCAAAATGCTGCCTGAGAGCTGATTATAGTTTGATTTAAGATTATTTACTTTGTCAACATCACATGTCAAAATATACAATTTGTGTTTTAAAGATCATAAAGCTTTAACTTTTAAAATCTCATTGTCTGCCATCATTTAATAATTACTGTCTCTGACCCCCCTAATTATCCAAGTGTGAAAATTTAAATCTATAAAAATAAAAAAGGCTTAAAGATAAACATCAATATTATCAGTCAAAATTATATATATATCTATAATCACATTTTGCCAAGCCTAATCATGTGAGTGTGACTTTAGTTCTACATGATAGAAGTTCATTTTTTCAGTTTGGTTTTTAAAAACCAAAGCAATCACATACAAAAATTTATTAAAGGAATGTTATTAAGGTTGCAAAGTCAAGCACTCATGCAAGAGGTCTTGTGAAGACAATAGTAATTAAAAGTTGCATACACACAAGAGGCCAAATTAAGTTTGGACAAGGAACCTTGATCCTGGCATTTCCTAACTTTTGAGTGCTTGACTTTGCAACCTTAATAATACATTTTTTTACCTAGATTTTTGTGTGGGTAATTTATACCTACTCTAGTTATAAGATATTGAGACCAAAATGGAATGTTCATGATACATATCAAGTCCCAGCTCCAGCACATGGGGGTGGTATAGCTCCTCAAATTAAAGGACTCCAGAATTAATGTAAGCAAAATGACATATTTATCCCTAGCCTCATTCTTGGAAACAGCTGAACTCTTTTGACATAAATTAAAAAAAGGCAACCTGATGCAGAAGTGTAACGTAAAATTTCTGCCTAAACAGAAAAAGTTTGACAAAGTTATAAGCAACAAAAACAGAGTCTTATAATGGGAAATGTCAGGCAACCTTTGTAACAGATGTTGTTATCAGTCCCATCTGTAATAACAACATAAGATTTCTAAAACGGAAATAAATCAGTGACAGGGAGACAAAAAAAAAAAGAAAGAAAGCAAAAGAAAGAGGAAACAAAAACCAACAAAACTCCACTATTTTGATTGCATTTTGTGCGTAGGCAGTTTCCCTGTTTCCTATGTATAGACAGTTTCTCTGTTGCTGAAAAGACACTTTTATATCTAAAAACAAAGTAGCAGAAAAACAACCTTACTAATACTTTAAAAAAGGAATTGGAAACAAATTATGGCCATACTATTTGAAAGTTTCTCTGTCAGAAACTGGAATTTTTATAAATTAATAAAAAAACAAAATAAAAACTCTGACAATGTATCTCTTTAAGTAATATAACCAAAAACATACATCTATTTGATATTTTATGTTATTAAACTATGGCAAGTACACCCAATCACCCATATTAAAATAATGGTTTGGTGTGCCTCGACGTTATTACATTCTTTGTACAGTGACAGAATAAATGGCTATACTACACAGTGTCTGTGCATAGTGTCGCAAAAGTGCCTAGCTGGAAGATGAATTTTGTATAATTCAGTGGTTGGTGAAATTCTGGTCTCATACCAGTCTTCTACTGACGAAAGCTCAATTTACTTCAGCAGGGCTATTCTCAGTTTACACTGGTGTAAGTGACAGCAGAATCAGGGCTAAAAGGTCCAAATGTTGTTTAAAAAAGAAATAGGAATGCCAAAGATCTATCAGAGAGAATGTTTCAAAAAGTTTGAATAACTTCAGTGCCCTGTGCCCATTTGCTAAAAAGTAGTCTGAATTTGTGATGTTTTTTGGAATTCACACTGGGAGCTTTACAATGCACTGTTTAATGCATCACTGCAGTTCTATAGAACCCGCTGCTAGCTTTCACAAATTGCACAGCAGGGATCTAAGAGTTCTGTAGATACGGGGACATGCCCTGTTACACTTCCAGTGACTTTCACTGATGTGAGATGGGGATCAAACCCTTACTGTGTGAACATTGCTGAAGCGATCATCAGAACATGCCATATCCTCTGTTTAATTTGCTGCTTGTGTGCTGTACTTGTCAGCAACTATCCTCTGACATTGATTGCTATTAATTTTCTTTTAAGATTTGGATTTTATAATTTCAGCTCACTGCCTTTGGTGGATACTTGAAGTACACTGTGTCTTATGATATTCCAATGGAAAGTGTGGACAGTGACATGGTATCTAATATGGATGTTATCATTCAGGTAAGTTTTTATTCAACTGGACTGTCTTCAAAAATCCAGAGGAATGATGGTATGCAGTGCTAGATTTTTTTAAAAAAGATAATGTTTACACCAGTTTTACCTTCATTATTAAAGGTCAACAACATTTTATTGCTCAATTTCCTAATCTTTACCATAATTTCTTTTTAATCCTGGGCGTTCAATCTTTGACTATCTTTCAATAAGTGCATGTTAACATAAAATTTATAGAGCTAAGTGCAAGTGGTGATGACTACGTGTACGGAGCTCTGTTTACACGAGGAATTAAAATAGGTTGCTTTCTTATTTATAAAAGCGATGTATTTGTTTATTGGTTTAGATTTATGTAATAATTAAGATCTCTAGGCACCCACACACTGAATCTAACAGCACAATGCAGTGGAGCTGGGCAGGGAAAGTTAATTCTGTTTTGCAGAGGATTTTGATATTTAAATTTTGGTTTTGTTCTTATTCAGAATAAAAACCAAACAGCTGTAAATTGTCTGAAAGGGAATGGCACTCCAACTATGAGACAGTCCAGTGCTGGAAGCCCTGGCAAGTTTAATTCCAAGGCAGTCCATGTGGACCTTGGGAGTCCAGGCTGCTAAGGAGCCACAAGTCCAGCAGCTGGGACTTGCAGGGTTTCCAGGCTCTTGGCTGTCCATCAGCCCTCGAGGTAGGCAGCCAAGGAAAGATATATATCTCAGCAAAGATATGGGCCAAGTCATCCCTATCCCCCGTCCCTTATGGCTGGAAACCACTCCTGTCTCTTCCCTCCCGCACAGTGCCAAAAGGCTTCGCTGGCCACATTCTGGTGTGAACCCTGGCAAAAATCTGGGGAGGAGGGGCATACGTTCCACCCCCATCCCCTTACACACATGTGTTGTCTCAGGAAGACATGGTGCCAGGTACCTGGAGAGGCGTGTCCGTCCTGGGGTCTCATCATGGAGGGCGGAGAGTGGCGGACAGGGAGAGGAGGGCCAGTCGGTCGGTCACTCTTCTCTCCTGCACCCCTGTGAGAGAGGGGTGTGTGCGCGTGTGTCACCTCTCCTCATGTGAACCCTAAAGCCTTAAAGATAAGGTAGATAAGAATCCAGCTGTGCAGCATTTCTCTTTAACAGGGGCTCAGTCAACTTGACAGTAATGGAACTGTTTGTACTTCACAGTTCCGTTTGATTGCCATTGAACTCACTTGAATACGAATAATTTTATCAGATGTCCCATATTCAGCATAGGGAAATATGGTCATCCTAATCATGTTATACTGTCAGGCATCTCTGCAGAGACCTTACAGTTTATGAATATGCTTACCTATGAAGTGAGCAGTGAAAAAGTTTTAAAAACAGTTACTTTACAGGGTTTTTTGGAGTGCATGGAAAGTGCGGTGGGTGTGTATAATAGTAGCTTATGTGGACTGAAAATAAACTTCATTGTCAACTAATACTTCAACACTAGTACCTGAACTTAAACCTATCCCTGTCTATTAATGTATCTGTTTTGATTTCAGGGCAATGGACACATTTTGAGCACCAGATCTGAGGGGCTGTCATTGCAACCCTATGAGGAGTACTCTAATGCAGTGAAGCTTGTGTCTGAGAACTTAATAGACTTTAATACAAAAAAGGCTATAGATCGGGACAGGTTGATGACTGTTTTAGCAAATGTGACTCATCTTCTGATCAGGGCCAGTTACAGTGTTGCAAAAAGAGCCATATACAGGTGAGTGATGAGAGAAAAATGAAGTTAATTCATATGCCTTTGATAATTTTATGTATATTAAACATCATTGACTTTGGCACTGTTTCTAAGGTGCTGGCAAAAGATATTCCATTTAAAACCTGATTTTAATTTCCTCCCAAATAATTGCTTGTGAGCTGAATTGTGTCATGATTGGTCTCATCCCCAAATAAATATTTCTGGCATGTGTAAAAAAAAAAAAGTGTGTGTAGTTGTTTCTGAGTTATCCCGTAGTGAAACATTTTCAGTGTTTTAAGAATTGCCTACAGCTGCACTGCAGTGACATTTGTTTCTAGGAGGGAGGGTGTTTTGTTAGAAGGAAACACCTTGTGAACACTAAATAGACTCATTTTATTTTGGGATATAGGAAGCAAATCCAATACTTGCTGATTTAAGGTGCTTGTGCTGAGGGTAATGGAGTTGGCTGGCATGGCATGGTATCTGAAGGGATATTAAAGGAGGCTCATCTGCAAGGTAGCATTTGCTTCTTTCCCTTGGCCAAACCAATGGCCTTCCTCCCTTCTACCTTAAAATGGTAGTATTTCGAGTCACCAAATTTTGGTTTGCTTTTTGTGCATGAAGCAGGCCAAGCTGTTTTGGCATCCACTCTTGTGGAGTGGTAGTAAATACATGTTCAAGGCTTGGCCTACTCATGATTCTGGATTGACTACACAACGTGGTTCTAATCACCCTGTCTGAGGTTGGGAAGGAGTTCTTCTCTGTGGCAGAATGCCTTTGTTTGCATTAGGAGGTTGTTCCTTCTCTTTGCACATTGGTGGGAATCAGCTAGCAAGGCCAATGCTATGTTAGTGATGTGTAAGTACTTGAAGCATGGTCCAATAGATTGAGCATCCAAATGTTGGGTTTTTTGTTTCAACTCTGTGATGAAGCCGTTATCTTAGCCTTACATCCCAGATTCCTGGGTTAGTTTGGAAAAATGGTACGGGTTAAAGTTATGGAAGAGGATTATCTTAATGACTGGGTAAAAATCTGACACTACCCAATCAGTTGTGCCTGGTTTTCTTGAGCAAAGAAGAAACAGAAATGCAAATGTTCAGTTAAGGCACGGGTGCACAAACTTTTTGGCCAAAGGGCCGCATCGGGGTTGCAAAATTGCATGGAGGGCTGGATAGGAAAGGCTGAGCCATCCCAAACAGCCTGGCCCCACCGCCTATCCGCCCCCCGCCCCCGTCCCCCCCGCTGGCGGCCCCCGCCGCATTCCTGACCCCTTCAACCCCCCGGCGCCTTGGCCCCTGACCGTCCCCTTCAGAGACCCCCACATTCCTAACCACCCCCCCAGACCCTACCCCCATCTAAGCCCCCCTGCTCCTTGTCCCCTGACCGCCCCCTCCAAAGACCCTCCCCACCTCTAACAACTCTCCCTGGGCTTCCACACCCTGTGTAAGCCCCCCTTCTCCTTGTCCCTGCTCCTGTTCTCTGACTGCCCCCTCCCGAGACCCCCCCACCCTAACTGCCCTCCTGGACCACACCCCCAGTTCCCTCCCCTGACTGCTCCAACCCCTATCCACCTCCCTGCCCCCTGACAGACCTTTGTGACTCCCATGCTCTATCCAACCACCCCCTGCTCCCTGTCCCCTGACTGCCCCCTGGGACTCTCTGCCCCTTATCTAACTCCCTGGCCCCGGCCCCGGCCCCCTTACCATGCAGCTCAGAGCAGTGTGTCTGGCAACTGCGTGGAGCCAGATGTGCTGCCCTGGAGGAGCGTGCAGCCCCGCCCCCCAGAGCACTGTTCCTGTGGCAAGGTGAGGCTCTGAGGGAGGGGGGAAGGTGGGGGATGGACTAGGGGCAGCCTCCCTGGCTGGGAGCTCAGGGGCTAGGCTGGACTGTCCTGTGGGCTGTACTTTGCCCACCTCTGAGTTAAGGGTACTGTTTCCCCACAGCAGAGGACACTGAGGTGCAGTAGTCATGTTAGGATAACACAGATAATGGGATAATGAGGGGGCTTTGGCCACTGTGTTTCAGTTAACAGCTCTTATTCCCATCTTGAAGTTATTTGATTTATAAATAAAGTTATTGTTTGAGTCTTTAAAATCAGGGATTTTTGTCTGGTTTTTATCTGACATTATCCTGAAGCAGCACTTAGCAATGTTCTTTCCAAAAGATTTATTGTTCAGAGCAAACCGTTCTGTTTATAATGAACATTGGGGAAGCAAGTGTTGTGATGATTTTCCGTTTGGTCACAGGCTGGACTCTGTCACCCTGGATACAGCAAGCGCTAATGCTATCGATCTGTCAGCAGCAGCAGAGGTGGAACACTGTGAATGTCCTCAAGGTTACACAGGGATTTCTTGTGAGGTAACATCTCAAACTGTTTTGTTTTATGCCCAAAGGGTGCACATTTAAAAATCATCTAATTATTACAAATTGTCTTTAATTACACTGTCATGGAAAAATGTGTTTTGGCAAAACATTGTATATCCAGTTTGACACACGCACTGTATTTTAACTCTTCATGTGGGGGCAGCAGCATACTCTATATAAATCATAGATGCTAGTGTCTAGATGCACTACATGGCATCATAACGCATTTCCTTAATTTTATTTGGAAACACTAAAGGTTGATGATGTACCAGAAAACATAAGTGATGGAGCTGAAAGTAGCTCTCTAAATTTGCCATGGTGCAGTAACTGAGCCTGCAATTGTACAAAATTCCATTTTCATTTTGTGACATTGGATTGCCAGCACTGAGTTTATTGGAGAGACTTATGTGATGAGGGAGGTAGCTTGGTGACTGGGCATGGTGAGAACATTCCAAGCATGTGATGAATCATATAAGAAGGCAGGTACATACACTCCTGGAAACAGGAGACTGTTGAGGATGGCATCAATGGCAGAGCAAAAGGGAACTTTTTAGCAAATAATGCCAGTGCAAAGAACTGCTCTTTTTTGAAACGCACCATTGAACTTTAACAAGGTTGCAAAGCAGACAGAACATCTGTTTTTATTGTCTCATAAGAATGAGTCTTACATATATAACTGCACAGAACTTATTTTATCTCCTTCAAGTGGCCGAAGGACTGAATTAATGTTTTATGCATCTGAATCTTATCCTCTTTACACCAGTGCAGATCAGAGGTAACTTCACTGATATCAGTGGAGTTACAACTGTATACGGTACTGCAATATTTCCAGTGTAAGTGAGAGCAGATTCAGGCTGTATGTTTTCAGAACTGTTTTTTTAAATAATTCTCTAGTATGTTCTTTAACACGTACTATTCTGTATCTTTTTTTCTTTCAGTCCTGTCTTTCTGGTTATTACCGTGTGGGTGGCATACTCTTTGGAGGTATTTGTCAACCCTGTGAATGCAATGGCCATGCAACTGAATGTGATATTCATGGTGTTTGCTTTGTAAGTCATCTTTTAATGTGTTTGTGTTTTGACCATCTTTTTGGGAATTATGGCTATGAGAGAGTGAAACAAGCAGTTTTACAGTACAAGAACATTCTCATTTCAGAATTTACTTTATTGTTTATTGAATAGTGCTCTCAGTAAGTGTAGTTACATCGCCCATTCCAGTCTTATACTTGAAATGAGGAATATTGGTGGAACTGTTAATAGCTCTAGAATCAGAACTAAGATGATAAAATCCTTTCCCCCTGTATGTTAGCTAATAAGAGATCAGTCTCGCCCCATTCATGTCAATGGTAAAACTCCTATTGAACTGAATGGGAACAGAATTATGCCACAATGTAGGGTCAGATTCTGCCCTCAGATATATGTGCAACTCCACTGAGTGATGTCAGTGGAAGTTAAGCATTTCCTTTTAAGGGGAGGATTTAACATTCAGAAGATTTTTCCGAAATTTAAACCAAAAGATATATATCGACTTTAAACAAGCATGAAATATGTAATAGGCTTGTTGTTGCATATGTGTACATTTAGCATAATAGATTTAGTTTTGTATATAAGTAATGCTTTTGTCTAATGAGATAAAGGGCATTATAAAATGTTGGAGGGAGTTTAGTTTGAAATTGTTGTTCCTGATGTGAACAAATGAACTTTGTTTTCAATGGTCTGCTCTGTTCTTCATATCCTCTCCTTGAATCTTAATGCCATATTATATACAGACTCATGCTGAGATCCCCCTGGGGATGAAAAACCATCAAGAACAAATAGAAAAAGATTTCTTGCATGTCTCACAGGCTTGTCAACACAACACTACAGGACTTTCCTGTGATCAGTGCTTGCCAGGGTTCTATGGAACTCCATCCCGAGGAATGCCAGAGGACTGCCAGCCATGTGCCTGCCCACTAAGAACTGATACAAACAAGTAAGCTGCTTGCCTAGGATGTTCAATTGCATCTTCAGCAACATCAGCAGGGTGGTGGAGACAGAAAGGAGGGTAAAGAAAAATAGGATGAAATCCAAATGGGAGGTAGAAAGACATGAAAGTAGAGGAAAAATTTATCCCCTCAGAAATACCTTTTGTCAGGCAGACAGAGGAAGGCCAGATTCATAGGTGAAGCTCAGACCCCTAATTTGGTGTAATTTACACACTAAGGGGACTGGAAGAAGATGCAAGTTACACAGGCTTATATTTACACTGGATTGTGGCAGGAAGGCCCTGGTTCTTGTTTACGCTAGGATCACATTACTTCATTCTGGCAGAGGAAAGAGTATAAATAAAAATCAGGATGGAATCAGTGTTGCATCTGGAAAAGTTACGTGAGGTGAAGGGACATGATAGGCTTAATAAAGGAAGCGCCAAACTTTAGGAAGCTGAAAACTGTAAATCTTATTCATTTGAAAACAAATTACAGTTTTGAAACTCTTTGCATTGATAATGACCCCCTCAAAATATTATTTAGTTTTAGTCCCACCTGCCACATGGACAATAGAGGTGAAGTTGTCTGTGACAAGTGTCTGCCAGGCTATACAGGATCCCGGTGTGAAAGGTATGTACTACAATGTTGGGAAAAATCTGTATTGTTGTTATCCTCAGCCACATATCTGTATCTGGGGCAGAAGTGTTTACATCAAGTGTATGAGAATATTCCTGAGAAAATATGGATTTCCCCCTCTTATTATGTCTGCATTTGGTTTTATTCAGAGGATCTTTGAATAAATACGGATCAATAGCAAAACTTGCTGGGTGGGGTGACTATTGACATGCCTGCATTCAGTCTGATACAGCTTTCAACCTATTGTACAGATGTGC
Organism: Dermatemys mawii; assembly: GCA_007922305.1. Taxonomy (NCBI): domain Eukaryota; kingdom Metazoa; phylum Chordata; order Testudines; family Dermatemydidae; genus Dermatemys; species Dermatemys mawii. The sequence continues at coordinate 48,823,197 of ML677334.1, forward strand.
TAATGGTTACTACGGAAATCCATTGGTGCCTGGAGAGTCATGTCTGTCTTGTGACTGCAATGGCAATATAGATCCAACAGAAGATGGCCACTGTGATGCACTCACAGGAGAATGTCTGAAATGTGTGAGGAACACTCAGGGCCATCACTGTGAAAAGTGTGCTGATGGGTACTATGGGGATGCACTGATTGCTAAAAACTGTCATGGTAAGTTCTTACTATTAGCGTTCTATTTGAAAGCATCCAGGAATATCTTGCTCTCGGTTCTGTGAGGTGCCTGCTACATTGTCCCTGTTTTGAAGAGCTTATAGTCTAGCATAAGATGTGTGATTTGACAAGTCAGGGTAACAAAGTGTAGAGAGGGCTTGAATGAGCAAGTACTACAGCAGTGAGGTTACATTGTTACCCAGTTTAAACTTAAGCTTGTGTATGTCCAGTTGATTCACTTCTGGGGGTCATCACAGAAGAATTTGATGAAATGGGCAGTGCAAAAATGTATTAAGTACCTCTGACCTTGTGCTGTTGTTTGTATTCAGTTAGTGGTCCACTCAGCACTGACATTCAAAGTACCCATACCAAACATGTCCTATCTTGGCGTGTTGCTTGTGGAATGGGAAGAGCTGTAACATACTTCTTTCCTGGATATGGGAGACACTCACATTGCTAAACAGTAACAACTCTGGCTGATTTAAGAACAGCAGTGACTGGATCAAAGGGACACTTGTGGACAGTGGTATTCCTCTGTCACAAGAAAACTGGCCATGACAGACACCTGGCTAGGATGCTGTGGGTGTACAGCAAAGGAGAGTATTTAAAAAAGTAATGGCCACTTTCAAAGCAATAACTATATCTTGAATACTGTATGTAAACTACAGTAATGTAATAAGAGATCTGACTACAGAGGAAGTTACACACCTCTAAAATTTCCAAGTAGAGATGAACTGCCCCTACCCTGTAAGAAAAAATAGTATTGGAAAAATATTTTTGTAACATATAAATGTGCAAAGTCTATGTTCTTTGTGATTATAGCAGACTGATTGCACACATTCCATACCTGTCAAATATATCTTTGTGTTCACAAAGCTCAGTGCAGGCACCAACATAACGCAACTGTGTAAACTGGGATCATAAGGCCAGATTTTGCTGTTGGTTACACAAGTATAAATCCAGAATAACCTCACTGAAATCAGTGTTAAACTGAATTTACACTGTTATAGTAGAAAGCAGAATTTAACTCAAAGAAATTTGAAATGTACGTGATTTGATAGGATGGCCTATTCATCCCTTGCAAATGTAGGATTATGCGTTCCTTACAATATATTCTTGGTCGGGGAGAAGAGAGCAAGTGTAAATGAGCATAAAGTTGTAATTTTACATCTAGTATTTGGGTTCTTAAATAGGGTACATCTTTCTGGTTAACTTTGTGTATCTCTCCTCAGTACTGCACAACTTTTTCTGTTTAGTTTGGCCCATGTGCACAACAGTCGGATTTGTGCATTACATAAAGCTATGTATAGTATAATAATGAATTCATATCCATCAACATTAATAGATTTTTTTTTCTTCTTTCTTTAACATAAGTCTGTGAGTGCCATGTGAATAGCTCCCTTTCCAACATTTGCCATCCCGAGACAGGCCTATGTCACTGCAAACCAAATGTGATTGGACCAAGATGTAATACGTGTGTGGTAAGGAATGAAACCCCCTATTACCAATATACATTTTTTAACCTCAGGTTCAAAATGCAATGGAAAAGAGGAAATTTTTGGCCTAGTTAAATGCAAAGTGAATATTATCATTGCCTAAAAAGGAGGTCAGAAGGGGCATGTGATGTCTTTGTCAAAAGTTGAATTGAATTTTCAGCCAACTGTTTGCAGTGTTGTATTTAGGGCACACACTCTGATTTCTTTCATCAACCCTGAAGAAGAATTCTGTGTAACTTGAAAGCTTGTGCCTTCCAGCAGCAGAAATTGGTTGAATAAAAGCAATTACCTCACTTACCTTGTCTCAGCCAATTAGCTCTCATTCATGTTGTGATGCTGGAAGAGATGTCCGCATTCTCTGGGCTGGATGACATGGAAATATAAAGTTGAGCATTGTCAACATACTAAAAACACATCAGCCCATTTCTTCCTATTAAGTATCCTAATAGCCTTACATACCCACTGAATAAGAGTGGTAACTATAAAGAATCCTGTGGCATTCCCCTTGAGACAGCCCTACTTAATGAGAGTACTTTAATCTTAATTTACCTGTCACCTTTTATGTTGTTTACGCACTGTTTGCATTTTTACAGCTTGGACAGTGAACCAGGAGTGGGCAATTTCACGGTATAGTCCTGATACATTAACAAAATTGTGCTATGACTAGACTTTCACTACTTCAGGGAAATGTTTAAATGAACCCTCCGCCTCGGCCCTCCCTCCCAAAAAAAGGCAAAACAAAACTGTACACTGAAAAACCTTGGATGAACGTCTTTAACAAATGAGGTTTAGAAAATATTAGAGCAGTTCTGGCCCTGAGCGTACTATGTTAGGCCTTGTGTCCTCTAAGGTAAAGACTCTTTCCCTCCTCTGAGTCTTCTGTAGGACATGGGATCATTGAACATTCCTACATATAGAGCAGTGGTCTTCAAAGTGGGGTGCACGAGACCCTGGTGCCGCCGCCGATCCCGCCCGGGAGGCCGCCGAATAGACTGGCAGTCTATTTTTGTCCCGCCAAAATGCCACCGCAGAAAGCGGAAGCTTTCAATTCGGCAGCATTTCGGTGGACATACCCCGGGGGGGCCGTGAGTGGACGCCGGACCGCGGAAAGGGGCTGCGGCCGGAAATCTTTTGAAGAACGCTGATATAGAGGACCAGTAAATGCTTGTAATGTTGAGGATTTTCTCACCTCCTCCCACAGCAATACAGAGCCTGCAAACGTTCATTCAGGTCAAGTGGCATGAGTGGATAATGTGAAGTGATCAAAGGGAGAGAATACTTTTGCATTTTCAATTTGTTTGGAAATTTCGCTGAAAGGTGGTTTCCTTTCTGTCCAACAGAATGGCTATTATGGCCTGAACACTGGACTTGGCTGCCTTCCGTGCAATTGCAGTCAATATGGCTCAGTCTCCAAGGATTGTAATGATGAAGGACAGTGTCACTGTGTATCAGGAGTGACTGGGGAGAAGTGTGATCACTGTGCTCATGGCTTTTATGCATTCCAGAAGGGAGGCTGTACACGTAAGCTGTGATCTGTGTTCTCCTCAGAGTTTGTTTCACTTTGAGGATTTCTTTCATCAAAGTATTTTATATTACACTTCAGGAAAGTTCAGTTGTTTAATAGATATTCACAAATCCTTGACAATGGATCCCCTCATACTTCTGCTAAACAGATTTTTTTTAAAAAACTGTTTTGGAGTCTTTGCAAGAAGTAATGGACTCTTAAATATCAAGAAATAATTAAAAAAACGGCAAGAGAAAATTACAATTTTAAACTATTTGGCAATCTCTTGTCAAAATGTCTCCACACCTCCAGAGAAAACAGAAAGCAACAATCCCCTTTTCCTCATTTGTCCCCAAAATATAAAAGCTAAAAGTGAGTAATGTTATATAGTTGTTTGCACTTCTCTTCCCTCATTTTTTTTCTCCATTTCATATGTTCCATAGCTTGAGAGGCTACATCGCTCATTATCTTTCCAATATCGCTACCTGGTTGTAAAACAACTTTTAGCCATAGTACGATGGTAAAATGTTAATCCAAAGTAAGCAAATCCTGTTGCAGACCAGTATGCTAGATAGTTCATTTCAGACACACCATAGCCAAAAGAATGTCTCCTTGTATTTGACTGAAAACATCACCATTGTGTCTCACAGAATACAGTAGTGGGTAATATGTAATGTGAGGAGATTACATAGCTGTATATATTTTAGGAACTGAAGCTGGAATTTTCACAGGGACCTAACTCTCTTATGCCCTTTGACAATCCAGACTTAAATCTTTGTATATTAAAAAGACCCCCAAACATTCAAACTGTTCTCTTAAACTCTGTATTTTTTGTAGTTTGTATTTACATTTTTCATAATATTTAGAGTGGTTAATGTATGCAAATAATCTATCCTGTTACTTTTTTTTAAAAAAATAATCCCATTATTCTAGTCCTTAAATTATGCATGTCTTAATAGTCCCTCTAATTGTTATAGTATGTTTTCAAACATTACCCTACCTCCTGATAATCTAGAATTTTTTATCTGTCAGTTCAGGTTTTTCTATTGATGCAGATTTACTGGGCCACATTCTGATTTCCATTCCAGCCTTTTACACCGCACAGATCAGCATCTAGCAGCAGCAGGCCACTGGAGAATTCTTTGAGTGGAGTGGGACACTGCACTGATGTACAGCCTGCACTGGAGATCAAGGGGTTGTGATGGGCGAGTTGTTCATGCCACTCCATTCTACCAATCGTCTATTAGCATATAGTCCTTTAGGGACCACATGCCAGTGATGTGAGTCAGAATAGCCGCTAGGACTGATAGAGACCTACCCACAGTCTGACTGGCTCCCTGCACCAAGCAGAACTCTGATATAGAAGAGAATCTGGCCCATTATATAGGAAATTCTATAGGGTTCATCATTGTATCTGAGCACTTAAGCAGATGAAGGAAAAGAGTTGAAAAAGTAAAGTCTATGAGTCTATTCTACTGTCAACACTCATATGAAACTGCTGCACTATCTGAATAGTATTATGCATGTGCCGCAAGCAGAGGATAACTATAGTCATAGTGGCTGGAACTCCCCCTGTTGCCTAGCTGTGGTGAGAGGAGCCCAATGAGTGGCAAAACTAATCATATGGGCCTATTGCTCTTGCAGCTTGTGATTGTGCTCATACTCAGAACAACTGTAATGAGGATTCTGGCCAGTGCATCTGTCCCCCTCACACCCAAGGACCAAAATGTGAACTATGCGAGGGCAATTACTGGGGTCTTGATCCTGAACATGGCTGTAAGGTATTGTATGCTTCCAAAAATCCTGCGGTTATTTTAAGAAATGCACACTGTGGTAAGGGATTTACCAGTAAATAAGTTGGTCAGAAGTGGCTTCAAGTTTTGAATGCCTCATTTCTGATTGCCCGATCTGAGTAGAAACTGCTCGGCACTCAACAATTTAAATCATTACTTTTGTATAGGTACCTACATATGGACTTAGAACCCTAAGCTTAGGCATCCATCTTGGAAAATCTTGGTCAGAGTGTGTGCTTTGGACTGCAGCACAGGCCCTATTAAAAGTTCTGCCATATGTTTTCTGACTCTAGCCAACGGTGCTGTAGTTCTGGAATCTACAATAGTTACTGTCAGTAGGAAATCTGGTTACTGTGCTATAGAATAGACATAATATTATGCTTCTAAGAATAATCAAATCTAGTAAGTCTGACTTCATTCATTTTTAAAATAGCTAATGTATATTGTGTATTTCACACTCTCAGGTCATTATATAAATATTATTGTCTGTCAATGAATTATTTAAGCATTAATAATTTGCTTAGTGGTCTCTGTTGCCGAGTTAGTCCGGTGACCAGTGCAGACTGACTAACATGTCATTACTGCCATCATAAAATTATCTTAGCATTCTATTTAAATCAAAGTTATGGGATGACTCCTGTTTCATGCACGGAGAAATAATTCATTCCAAGTGCTATAGTGATGATTAGCTTAAATGGCACAGCATGGAATGTTGAGCTCAGAAGATTTCAGTCTTTTTATTGCTCCAAGAAGGACCTCTTCTCAACTGACCAATAATGTAAGCTAAAGGTTTATAACTAAGCAGTGTGAATGCCAGCTCAGGGCAGTTCCCGTGGAGCAGTAACCAACTGGGTGAGTATTCATTTTTAGGCAATTAACCTCAACCAGTTAATCTCCCCACCCCCTGTGGAAAAGGCACAGGGCCAAGCTTTAATGTAATCATAACAGGTCTGGGATTTCAATAAACACAGTCCCATAATTTTGTACTAGTTGACTTCAGTGGAGAGTCTTGTGAGTGATCTGCAAGGACAATAAACCTGAAAAGTAATGCCAGAATTTAGAGCTGAATAGAATTTATGGCCAGTATGGCAGTCAGTCATACTTTTACTGAATTTTAATTTTTTAAAAATCAGGATTGCAACAAATTACTGTGATCTCTCAGTAAAGCCTGCAATCTGGTTGGTTTATAACAAGTTCTTGCCTGCTTGTTTGGTAACCAAGTTTTAAATTACTACATTGTCAGCTAATATTCTGAATATTTGGTGCAGGATTGTTCCTGACCTCTGTGTGTGTTTGCTGAGCCACAGGAGGAGTTGGGAGGCACAGACCCTCCTGGGTCTCCCCATCAAGCAGTGTGACTCCACTCCCCACCAAATGGTCCAGTGCCTTATTGGTACAATTAAACATCTAGCAAACCCTGGAAGTTTTCTAACTGACTTCCCAGGCTAGAAAAATGGAATGTTCCCTTTTCATAGAGCCGTCATAGAGAAATTATTGCACTCCTTCCTGCTAAACCCTTTGCATTTTTCTCTCTTCTTATAAATTACTTTAATCCTGGCACTAAGCAATACATTCTAGGCTCAGTCCTCAGCAGCAGTGAGTTTACAGATGGCACAGCTAAGCTGTAAACCACTTTTCTGCTCCCCATTGTAGGCCAGCCTGGGCCTAAAAGGACCCTGGTATAATTTAATGCAAGCTAAATTACATCAGCAGCAGGTAGTCACTGCTCCAGGCCAGGATCTGGTGCAATGTCATTCGCTCCTCCTGGTTCCTTCCAACCTCAGACAAATCCCAACACGTTCCTGAGATAGAATGGGGGAGTGACTGCCTTTCAGCAAGCTATGCTGGTTTTGTCCTACCCCAGGAATCCCCTATATTAGGGGGAAATTTCATTTGCCCCTTTAGGGCAGCTTTCTGCAGTGTTCAGCGGCACTAAACAGCCAGGAGAGAGGTCAAGGATTGAGCAAAAGCATAGTCAAGTTATAAGACTATAGTGTATTTCTCCTTCCTACAGGGTAGTGACTTATACTGTAGCTTCCTTGTCTTGTACTTTGCCATATAGGTAGAGGTAGAAGTAAATGCAGACTGGGGCCTGTATTTAAGAAACTTAAAATGGTTGTATTTAAACACAACTTTTCTCAATATTTACCATAAATTATTAGAAATATCACTTTTTTTTTTTCTTTTCACTGCTCCCCACTTAGGAACCCTTGCTTTATATCAGATATCATTGTGTAATAACTGTTGGCAAATGTTACTTTCTTTATATTTGCCATTGTAAACTTACCATGCAATTTGTTATAACAAAGTTGCTTCTAAATATCTACTGTATATGAACTATGAGAACTTAAAATTCTTGCTTATTTTTCTTTTTAGGCCTGTGACTGCAGTGATGTTGGTTCAACCAGTCTCCAGTGTGACTTAAAGACAGGTCAATGCCAATGTAAAGATGAATTTGGAGGAGAAGACTGTTCTATGTGTGCCTTAGGCTATAGGGACTATCCAGATTGTGTTTCCTGTGACTGTAACCTGAGCGGCACCAAAGCAGACAAATGTGATGAGCGTCAAAGAGTCTGTAGTTGTGAAGAAGAAACTGGCAGTTGTGCCTGCAAGGTATAATATTCAACAGGAATGAGACATTTCTGTCTTTTGTTTGTTCCATTGCTTTAAATGGCCCTATAATTTTATTTTTAGCTTGTGGTCATCGCATTATTAAACATGATCCTGCAGTCCTTTGCGTAGGCAAACCTCTCAAAGAAATCAAAGGAGATTTTTCTGTATTAGCAATCAAGGATCAGGTCCATATGTATGTTCAATCATAAAAGGTAGTTTCTAGCTAGCTGGAATGCAGAATCCTTGATAAGCTTAAAAACTCCCACAATACGTTCCGAGAGAACAATGACTGGATTCTTTAGAGTCTTGCATAGGATTTTGAATATTTCACAACTGCAGTAAAATTGCAGTACTGAATTCACATACACAGACACAGGTTTGTTCTCTTTCTTTATCGCAGCTGGGGCAATGGAAAATCCATGTGTTTATTCTAAAAATAAATTTTACAATGTGGGTGAAGAAGATTTCTGTGACAATCTTTTTTATGGTGCAGAGTGCCCTCTGGGACATCAGCTAGTATTGCAGATCAGAAATGAATGATGGTACATTTGTTTTATTTTCATATTTCATGAATAGGCTCCTCTCTATTTCACAATGGGTACAGAAGCCCATTATAATAAGACAAATGAGTTCTGAAAATGTTCGTAGGTCTTATTAACTTTATAGTAGTTTTGCCACTGACTTCAATGCGAACCAGGATTTCACCTGTTATCTATGTAACGATCTTTTCAATGGCAAGAATATCACATCAAAAAGGTTAAATTATGCAAGTTGCTTGTATCCCATTTTTATTTAATGTTTTATTTCCTGTGTGATTTTTGCCTCATCAATAGTATAAATAATAATTTTATCCAGTAACTGAAAAGAATAATTTTTTATTCCATATTTAAAAGGATATATTTGTTAGAGCATCTCTGGGAGGTGTATTACACGAGAGAGAACCATTTCAGTACAGAAAAATTGTTCTGACCTCATTAGTAGTGCAGAGATAGCATTTCAACCCAAGGCCAGAAAAAAATACATTGTCTCATTCCAAGACACTTGAGGGAGGCTGTGCTATTGGTATGAAACTTTCAGAATGCACCATCTGAATGGCTATAGTTGGGAGAACAATTTCTGATGAAGGTGATTGTTTAGTAATATACAAGTACATCCCCACTCCATTCTCCATTTTGGCAGACAATTATTGCTTCACCCACTTTGTAGAGATAGCTAGTGCATAGATGCATAAATGCATAGAAAGCATTTATACAGACAACCCTGAATCAAAAACAATAACTTATTTTGATTAATAAATTAGCTTAATAAAATAAAAACTTTTATTAAAGCTAATGTTTAAAATCAGGTTTACCCAAGTTAAGAAGGAAGGTACTATACATCTGGGATCAAGCTTGAGTTATGAGAGATTGCATGTATCGGTTACAAATTTCACAAGATACATACATGATACGTAACCAGCATAGATCCAGATTGGGGTACAGGAGTTTATAAAGAGTCCCTGAATAAGTGATCTCAGGTATGCCACCCATAGAATATATTTAGAGTCCCAAGTCAGTATTGATGTAACAAATTGAACTGATCCTATTTTTTAACCGCAGTAGTCTCCTCGAGGGGAGGTGCACTGTTCCTGGAGGTACTGCAATAACAGGTCGATGAGGGGAGTAGATGGAGGAAGCTCCCATTCCATCTTCCTGTTCCAAAAATTCATTTAATATATAGTCCTCTATTACTACTTGCACTTCTATAACTTCCTTTCATCCCAGGATATCAAAGCACATAAAAAAATAATTAGTTAAGAATCACAAAATACCTGTGAGATAGATGCCTTAAGTATTATTATCCTCATTGTACAGATGGAAAAACCGAAGCACAGAAACATTATATTACTGGTGCATAGGAAGTTTTTACTGGAGTTGGGACTACAACAGAGGTGGGCAAACTACGGCCTGCGGGCCACATGTGGCCCACTGGCCATTTTCATCTGGCCTGCGAGCTCGGGCCGGGGGGTGGGGCCAGAGGCCCCAGAGCTCCCGGCCCAAGGGCCGGGCCCATTCCGCACTCCCTGGCCGGGGGCCGGGTTGAGTGCGGGGAGATGCTGGACCCTGCGCTCCCTGGTCTGGGGCTGGGCCAAGCCCGGCATGCAGCAGGTCCCCATGCTCCTGGGCCGGACGCACTCCCTAGCCAGGGCCGGGTCGAGAACGGGAAGCCGCTGGGCCCTGTGGTCCCTGCTTGGGGGCTGGGCCAAGCCCGGTGTGCTGCGGGTCCCCGTGCTCCCTGATCGGGGGGCTGGGTGGAGCGTGGGGAGCTGCCGGGCACAGTTGTGTCAAGGTAAGCAAGCGTGTGTGTGTGTGTGTGTGTGTGTGTGTGTGTGTGGGAGGGGGCATTAGGTGGTGGGGTCCGGGGGGTGGTGGTTAAGGTGGGGGAATCTTGGGAGGGGGCAGTCAGGGAACAAAGCAAGGGGGCTTAAATGGGGAGTGGGGTCCCGGAGGTGGTGGTTAGGGTGGGGGGATCTCAGGAGGAGGCAGTCAGGGAACAAAGAACAGGGGGTTCTTAGGGGGTGGGGTTCTGGGGCGGCAGTTAGTGTGTGTGTGGGGATGTCCAGAGGGGGTGATCACGGGACAAGGAGCTGGGGGGGTTGGATGGGTCAGAGGTTCTGAGGGGGTAGTCAGGGGGTGGGAAGTGGGTGGGGGTTGGATAAGGGGCGGGGTCAGGCTGTTTGGGAAGGCACAGCCTTCTCTACAGAGCCTTCCACACAATTTTTAACTCCAATGTGGCCCTCGGGCCAAAAAGTTTGCCCACTCCGGACTACAATAAAGATTCTGACTGCTAGACCTGCTTTATTACTATAAAAGCTTCTTCCCTCAGAAATAGATCAAAAAAGCTTTATAAAGATTGGGAGAAACTGAGTAGTGTAAATCCAAGCCCTTTCATATGATGTAAAGCTACTGGCCAAATGTAAAGCTTAAAGCTTTTGCCATTGCAATCAAATACACTCCTTAAAAGATACATTTGAATACATTGATATTAGTGAGATCTGAAATATCAATCCTATATCCCCAAAATGTTAAAGATGTGCCTGTGTCAGTAGAATTAGGAGTATAAATATGCATAAGAGGTGAACATCTACAATTAAAAGTAAGTAAAGATAAAAAAAAGTTTTCCCCATGTATGTGAAACTGGCCACACTCAAAGCAGTTGCTAAATACCTGTAAGCGTAGAAAGGGGTAGAAGGCCTCTTTCTTGAGGCTGCAATGAAGAGGGTTGATCAGCCAACTGTAGTTTTGTTGGCTTTTATTTTTAAAGTGAACTCTATCCACTAGGAATCAGATTGACCTCACTAATTCATTTCACAGAGGCACATTTGGGGTCAGATTCTGCCATCCAAACTCACACTGAGCAATACTCTTCTTTGGGAGTCATCCCACTTACTAGAAACAAAAAATCAACTGAGAGTCAGTTTTTTCCATCTTTTTCTTAATTTGTGGTGGCTAATTTTTACTAAAATATTCCAACATCTTATTTTTGCTTGAAAATAAATTAGCTGTGTTTTAAAAACTCCGTAATGTATAACAATGGAACAACTGCATCTACTGCACAATTGCTACTGTCAAGTAACACTGAACACCTGTTATAAACTTGTTGCTACACCATCTGTATTGCAGGGAAGCATTGCCTTTCCTAAAAGATCATGTTTCATTTAACTTGCAGAGCAATAAAATGTAAACGTGTATTTTTTCACCAGGAAAATGTGTTTGGGTTTCACTGCAGTGAATGCAAAACTGGAACCTTTGCTCTCCTTGCTAGCAACCCTTTAGGATGCACGTCATGTTTCTGTTTCGGGCTGTCAGAGCTTTGCTCAGAATTAGAAGACCATGTGAGAATTCCAGTAAGTAAAGCAATTTAAACTTTTGGGTCCAATTTTCTGCCACCACAGAGACTTAAATGAAATTGCATAGTTCTGTCATTCAGAGCTAAATTTGATTCACACACTCATGTATGTAAAAGGTGTGGGGAGAGTATGGGAGACAAAAAAGTTAAGAAAGCTAAGCATTGGTATTCCCATTTCTAAAAGCAGGTATTTCACTTCTGCAAAAATTTAAAAGATAATTATACAGATTGTGTTTCCACTTTTGTAACATGGCTATAGTATTTTTATTCCTCCTAAATAGAGTTTTAAAAGTCTCACATAAGCTGAAACTGTTTATAGTACATTAAATATAGATGAAATAATACTGTGGGGTGCATCTATTCTTGATTTTGTAGGTAACTTTGACTCCAGATCAGTCCATTCTGCATGTGGTTTCTCAAAGTAACCTCACAGGAACAGTTGAAGGTGTGTTTTCTCAGTTTTCTGATGTTTTACTGGATGCCACAACTGTCAGAGAACACTTGAAAACTGAGCCATTTTACTGGAGGTTACCAGACCAGTTCCAGGGAGACCAGGTGAGATATTTCAGCTAAGAACACAAAGAAGTGTCATTTTGTCATGATTATGGTGTCTTATCCTGATTATACTTGTTTCTAAATTCAGAATGTTTCAACTCTTTCAAAGTTGTCAGACTTGTAGCATATATAATTACCAGTTCACAATGGACATCTTCCCATGGGGTTTTACTTGTCTCTTAAGTCTGGGGGCATCAATACTGTATCACTACGGTATTTTTCAGGGTTAGTATGGGGAAGAAATATTGCTGATAAATAACCTGAAAGAGACTTCAACCATGACATTATATACAGAAAAAAGATTCTCTATAAAATTTTAATACTGAGGAATTAAATAAAATTTAATAGCACACCTTGAAACAGCAGAAACCTAACACAGGCACATATGACTACTTTTTAGAAATGTGTATTTAACCTTGTTACATGATTTGGTAAGTTTAAGTTTATAGGTTTTATAGCAAATTCTTCAAAGAACTGACATATTTAAGTCTTCTTATGGCAGTGATCTATTTTCAACCAGTATCCTTAGAGAGAATAAATGCAATAATGTATCATCCAAACAGCTCATGGCCTATGGAGGAAAACTGAAGTATACTGTTGCTTTTTATGCTTTGGATGGCTTTGGCACCTCAAACTTTGAACCACAGATTCTGATAAAGGGAGGTCACACCAGTAAATTGCTCATCTATGTGGATATCTCAGCCCCACAAAATGGAGTAAGAAGTGAGGAAGAAATAGAAATGAAGGAGGTGAGCTAAAACATTTTGAACAAAGGCAGGGGGATTCAGGGGCTGATATGTAAGTGAATAAAGATGGCCCTTTAAAAAAAAATTATGTGTTTTTCATTTTAAGTCAGATATTTGTTTATCAACTCAGTGAATAAACCCCTTGAGTTAAAATGCACATTAAGAGAAATATAGCTGACTAATGTCACTTCATGAAAATAAATAAATGGGGAATTAAACTGAAATTTAGGTTTTTCATTTAGGTTGTTTATTTAATGCTTTGAAAATTCTGATTATGGGAAGCTTTTGAAAATTAGATCAGATCACTATGATTAATGACTATGTATGTCAAAGGGTGGAAGGACGCGGGGGAGAGATTGTTGCCTCTAAACAAGTGTGTGGCCATGAATATTTCTGACATAATTAATGTAAATGAATTCTCTTTCCCCTAGCATGTGTGGAAATACTTTAACTCTGTGTCTGATCAATCTGTCACACGTTCTGACTTCATGTCAGTGCTTAGCAACATTGAGTATATCCTTATCAAGGCATCATATGGCCAAGGATTGCAGCAAAGCAGGTAAAGCATCCTCTGAACTGGTTGTATTAGTTTTAGCTTAGGCTTGGCAGATTTCAATTTTTATTTTTTATGATTTGTGTGGAGAACATTAATCTATAGTTTTACACTTTTTATCAGTTTAAAATGTTCACAGTTGTGCAAACTGATGGGTTTTAAACACTTTTAAAAATGTAGTTGATTACAATTTTACTAGTTTGTGGGAAATTACGGTGGCGTCAGACTGTGGATGGTGGTGGTCAGACATTAATTATTTAATAACAGAAAATGAGATTCAAAAAGTTAAAGCTTTAACATAAAGCATAAGCACCTATTACCTTGAATAGAAGCAAGTTCTCTTCTAAATTCCTTCATTTTCTGTGAAGTGCTAAGTGTCACTGCTGCTTGTATTCGTATGAAAGCTCATGTAGAAGCACAATGACTTGTCTGCAAAGACAGCAGAGACACTGGATATGCTTATATATTTCCTAAATGAACTGTCTTTCGTCTTACTCTTATGGTTATTGACTTACTGCAGTACTGACACATTTCAGTACTTTTAATTTTCAAATGAAAAACAAGCTCTTTCGAGAGAAAATAAAAAAATGAGTTTCACTGAATGTGAAAATGTTGGGCCTGATTGTATGCTACCTCACTATCAGTGTAAAACACTTCCAAATCAGAATGATAGCATTTAACATCCCCTTTGCATTCACTGTGAACTAAAAGTGGTAGAGTGTTGATGTTTCACCACATGCACTTGTCTGGTAGGAAATAAGAGCATACTTAACAGAGATGGGCCCTAACCAAACCCCCACACCAGTACATTCCTGAATTTTGAAAAAAGTTTATCTCTGTATCAAAACTCTGTGGCTTTGACATGCTGAACCAAAATCTCTGATCCAAACACCCTTGAACTTTACAAGTTTGGATCTGAACTCTATATCTAGGGTTCAGCTTTATTCACTAGATATTCATATTCTCTTACTCTTCATCTAAACATTTCTTGTAGAATTGCGAATATCTCAATGGAGATTGCAGTGAAGGCTGAGGAGATGCATTTGGGCAGAGAAACAGCACATCTTATAGAGCAATGTGAGTGTCCTACTGGCTATGCTGGACTCTCATGTCAGGTACGCTGCTGCTTATCAAACAAAATACCTTTCAGTGTGTGTTTATTGCTGATTAAATATCTTAAAATATATACCCCTATTTTTTTCTTACTCACTGCTCAACCCCACATCTGCCTATGCAGAGCTGTGCATCAGGGTACTACAGGGCGAAACATGTAGACCTGAATGTAAAAGAGCCTCACCAATTGATTGCACCTTGTGTGCCATGTCAGTGCAACAACCACAGTGAGACCTGTGATCTGGAAACAGGAGAGTGCCTGGTATGTACATTTCCATTGTCGTGTTGGTTTTGCCAGAACATCCAACATCCATAGTCTACCAGCTCAGGAAAGAATTTCTAAAACAAATGAGGGACCCATACATTTAAACATAATAATGGAAAATATCAGAGGACTTGTCTTCACTATGGGGGCAAGTTGACCTAAGTTACGCTATTCCAGCTACATGAATAATGTAGTTGAAGTCAATGCAGCTTAGGTCAACTTACCTCGGAGTTTTCACTGTACTGCGTTGACGGGAGATCTCTCTGGTCGACTTCCCATGCTTTGCTCGGAGAGCTGGAGTACTGATGTTGACTGGAGAGTGCTCTTCCGTCAGATTGGTGGGTCTTCACTAGACCTACTAAATCGATCCCAGCATGATCTCCCCATAGTGAAGACCAGCCCTCAGTAATACTACTTAGTTTTCTTCAGTGAAATCACCAAATGTCCTCAAAATTATGAAATTCCTATGTTTTTTGTCTTGTTTTTATGATGTGCCAGATAGTTCTTTAAATCTCAGCATAGGCACCTAAATGTGGAAAAGGAAAAGTAGCAATATACTGACCCTCACTCCCCAAATTGTACAAGGACCAGACAATCTTTTGTAAGAATTAGAATTTTCTCTGTTGTGTTTTGGTTTTGAAGTATCTGTTGAGCTTGCTTTTCAAGGCTGGCTGGCTTTCTTTGAATTGCATGTTAAATTCACATTTTAATAAATATTTCCTACTGTCCCTCAGGCATGTTAGCAGTTCTTGCTTTGCCAGACCTATCACAACTCTAAAGCTTGAGTCAAAAAGCACCTTGGGATTCGCCATTTTATTAGTCTAAGACCACAAATTATAGGTCCAATATTTTTACTCCAGTAAATGTCAGCCATTCCTACCCTCAGCCTCAGGTTGTAAGTGTGTACAAGTAACCCTCTTGGAAGATTAATGTTAATTGTGTTTCAGTCAGAAGGGAAATTTTAAAAAGGAACTCATCATCCTTTTTCTGAAGCCCAAGCAATTCACTTCTCTAAAACACCTGATCTCCACTGGCCTGAGCGTCAAGCTCCCTTAAGGCATTTCTGACCTCTGTTGGTCTCAGATTGAGTGGTACCTTGCATTATTACTGTTCACTAGCCTCAACTAGTCTTCTACTAGACAATGCTAGTCTACTAGCATTCTCCCACTAGAAGACAGCGCTGATATCGCTATATGGGTAATAATTATATTCTTCGATAACTAATTTTGTATGGACTAATTAAACAATGGGTGTGCAGGCTCCATTTATGAACATTTTGTAGTTTACAGTTATCATGATTATTGAAACTTTGTTTTAATTCTAGGCAGCCAGTTGAATTTTCTGTCAGATCCTCATATATTTTAATAGCCTTTTTTCCCTGGTACTGTCATTTCCTTGCCCTAATTGATTTCATAGTAATGTATATCAAAAATGTCTGAGGATCAGGAAAGAAATTAGGTCAGCATGGTTGGGAGGGCACTGAGGGAAAATAAAGCATGTGTGTGATCGGCTGATTTATAGAAACACAAAATGATCTTCAGCACAAAAAATGCAGGCTGACTGTGATATTAAAAATTATTAGTAAAGACTGCATCAGTTTATTGATTGGAGAGATGATAAAATTCCTGTTGCTGTTTTAAACTGTGTGGGTTTCTTGTTATGTACCAGAACTGCAGAGATAACACAGCTGGTGAACATTGTAGTGTTTGTGCCCCAGGCTACTATGGGAAAGTAATTGGATCTGTCAATGACTGCTCTCTTTGTGCCTGTCCCAGAACCAACCCAACAAGGTAACAAACATTCTGAACTCTGAAGTGCATTTGATCACTACACTGGGGCTCACTAGTACTCTGACAATAAAGGGGCCTGTCTTTATTATAACTCCTTGCTTGTAGGGGTTTGCATGTCATCTACTTTTTACCATATAGAGCTGAATCTTGTACTTGGAGTTATCCAGCCTCAGAGGATTTTGAATTGTTGAAGTGGCATAGAACAAGTCAGTGAAGTTGCTTGCTAGATCCCTCTCTGTGAAATGGAAGGATTTGGTGGAGATGTCATGTTTCTGACATGCACTAATTTTAAGCCTAGTCTCACTTGTTACTTTAAGCTTCTAAATGTGAATGAATGCCTTTTATGTGCGGTTTCCCCATTATCTGTTTTACAGAGGACAATTCATCTCAGTTTGAAAGAGAAATTACTGTGTATACACACATGTTCTTTTTCAGAAACCTCAAGCTTGAAAGGCAATATGTATGGATGACTGAGCTCAAACTTGGGACCCAGGAGCTCCTGAGTTCTAATCCTAGTCCTTGTGAGGTGTGAGGCTTTGACCATGACAATCAACCCTCCCACCTGACTTTCCCCACCTGTAAAATGGAAATGGGTAATGGTCCAAAATGACTTAGGGTCTGAACATCAATGTGTGCTGGCACAGATCCTAGCAGAAGGCCCACAGTGGTACAGAGTATCCCTTCTTGTTAGGAAGCCTGCAGCATATTATCTCTGCCTAAGAAGATAGCAGCACTCGCTAGTGCTGTGGTCTGGCTCAAGGAGACAGGATAGGTACCGATTTAGAGCTTCCCTTTGGCATTTTCCATCAGCATGGCTCCAATGGAAGCCCTGATCACAACTTAAACATGTCTTTCCACAGCAGCACAACTGAGGGAGGATGGCAGCAGAAACACAGTCCTCCCTCTCAAGCAGAGATGAAATTCTTCTGCAGGCACAAGAGGCAAGATTTAAGCTGCTCCATCAGGGTGAACTTAGTTCAATATCAGGCTGTTTGAGTGAGCTTTTTTTATATTGAATACACAGCATGGGATTTAACCTTTTTGTGAAGTATATAGGTTGAGACTAACATAGTACACAGTTATCAAATAGCAATGAATTTATAAATATTTTCAAGCTACATAAAGATTTCACAGCGCAAACCCTATTACACTACATCACAGCAAATGAACGACACTGCAGCTTACAATATTTTGTGTTTTTAAATGTCATGTTTCTCTGGTAAGACTGCAGATGTCTGAACTTATATAGTCTTGCATTTGGGTTGTATCTGTTGTTTAGCAACTCTTTCTTTCCCTAGCTTTAGTCCCACTTGTGTTCTGAAAGATGATCATGATTTCCATTGCAATGCTTGTTTCACTGGATATGAAGGGCAGTACTGTGAAAGGTGAGATACATTTATGCTCCAGGGGTTTTTTCACTAGCCCTGCACATGTCTGTACCTTTAATGGAGTACTCAATTTGCATGTGATGCTTTTTTATAATAAATGGAATGGCTTAGAGTGATTATTGTACATAGACTAATAATTACAAATATATTATGCTCTTCAATCACCTATACAACATCTTAAATAAGCTAGTGATAATGAAAAAGAGAGGGGTTTTTGCTAATAGATTTTAAATTAATTTTCAGCGTCTCTTGTCCTCCTGTAGGTGTTCTTTAGGCTATTACGGTAATCCTGCAATGCCTGGCGGAAGCTGTCACCAATGTCAATGCAATCCAAGTGGTTCGATTCACAATAATTGTGATCACATATCTGGACAGTGCCTCTGTAAGCAGGGTGTGACAGGACAACTGTGCGATGCATGTGAACCCAGACACATCCTTGTGGAAAACGAATGTGTTTGTAGGTGTATTTCCTCCTTTCATTGGGTTTGCAGTGGTCAGGTGGCATTTGTGTGGGTGTGAAGTGCTTGGTATTAAAAAAATAAATAAATTATCAGGCTTGTATATTAACCTACTTTTACATTGAATTACTAATGTAAGGTCAGATTCTGCTTGATTTTTACATGGCTGCTCAGTGGAGGGATTGGGGAGCAAGGAGACAATGGAATTACAGCAGCACAGAATATGTTGTGTTGGGCCTGATTCTCTTTCCAAAGCAGTATGAATGCATCAACCTCAATGGTGTAAATCCAGACTAATACCAATGTAACTGAGGAGATCTGACCTCTCAGACTTATACTGGTGTTTAAACTGGTGTGTGGTCAGAATCATATGCAATGTTAATGTTTTAAAAACAATGTATGTACAATATTGTATACTATCAATATTATTTGTAGGGTTTCTTAACACAGAAAGTAAACGTATATTATATGTAAGTTAATGTTTCCTTTTCAAAGAATGTCTTTTTATAGTAACATTACTCCCCCTTTTTTAAAATGGTTTCTTCAGCTTGCGATGATGACTGCACAGGGGTTTTGTTAAATGACTTGGATCACCTTGACAAAGCCATAATTTCGGTAAACTTCACTGGTGTTACCCTGGCACCATATGGGATATTGGCAGATGTGGAGAATGCAACAAAATACTTGAAGGTAAAAAATAAATAATGGAAATATTTACTGACACCTTTTAAGCAAAACTTAGGGCTGATTCTGATCTCACTTACTTTGGGGTAAGTCAGGAGTAACATTCTTAAAATTAATGGCTTTAGAATGGTGTCTGGTATAAAACTGTATAAAACCCAGAGCCTTCACCTGCAGCCAGAGCCCTCACCACCTGTACCTTAATCCTCTGCCCCAGTCCTGAGTCCCATCCTACATGCCAATCCCCTCATTCCTGGCTCCATCCCAGAGCCCGTACCCGCCAGCCAGAGCCCAGACCTTCCCACACCCCAACCCTCTGCCTCAGCCTTGGGCCCCCTCCCACACTCTAAACCGTGGCCCCACCCCTGCCACACATCACTTCCATATTGGTGCACATAACAAAATTCATTCCGCACGTGGACATAAAAAATTAGAGGGAACACTGATGGTAGCTGATGCAAAGAATTTTGGGGAACATTTAGCAACAATTCTTGCTGCACATAGACTGAACAGAAAGAGACACACTCTAAAGTATAAGAAAGAGATACGCTCTTCTAGAGCTGTGGGGTTGCACTGGATAGGAAGAAACTTAGTAGCTGAAAAAAAGCACTACAAGACTGGCTCTTTGGTGAATTTTTGCTATTGCTCTGTCACAGTTCTGGTGGTGTTCCTTGCCTTTGGTGTGACACTTTTTCTGCTGCAAATTTAACCTGTGCCTAAATGTTTGAGGCTGAATTTTCTCCACGGATCCCTGAAATATGTGTTAATAGCAGGGCTAGAGATACCCATTAGGTGACCTAGGCTATCGCCTAAGGCAGCAGGATTTGGAGGGCAGCTTTTTGCCCCTTGCGGCAGCAATTCAGTGGCAGCTCAACAGGTCATCCACCGAGCAATGTCTGTGTAATTGCCACCGAAATCAGTGTGGTGTGTTGAGCTGCTGCCGAGCTCCTGCCAACAATTCGGCAGCAGCTTAACAAGTCAACTTGCTGTCGGCGGCAATTCGGCAGACACTAAGACCCCTCCTGCGCTTGCCACCTGAGGTGGAAAAATAGTTACCACCTAGGGTGGCAAAATACCTTGTGCCGGTCCTGGTTAACAGTAAAGCATTTGAGGCACAAACATCCTAATCCTCATAAAGGAGCAGCTCAACTACTCCATCTTAACTCGCTTACATTGTAACTCCAACTGTGATACTCAATGTACAGTGAAACCCCACAATACCACGACAATCGGGGTCCAAAAATATCAACCGCGGTAAACGCGGGGCATGATATTGTGGGGTTCCACTATATTCAAATGCTTATGAATTTGGTTAAAATCTTATAGGGGCATTTGTTGTCATTGAAAAATAGGTTCATGTAGCCCTGTCTTTGTCCCTTCACAAAGCCAGTGTAAAAGGCATGCAGCTTGGTGGAACAGAATCTTCTATGCTTCACGACTGCTAAAACAAGTGTGTGTAGTGAAAAGTGCCTACTCAGCAATAACTGTAGTGAGAGACACCCTAAAGTATAAGTAAAACCACATATTTCTTTCTATTCTGTCATATCCTGACACATGCATGATAAAGTGAGGCTTCTAGTGCTGATGCATGTTGCAAATTAAAAGGAAATTGAGTTAAAAGAATAATATTTTCTTTTATAAATGATATCCAGATTGAACACTTAAGGATTTAATTTAATATTTTTATGTATATGATAGTAGAGGATCGCCTTGATTGAATTACATCTTTATGCTTGGTTAAAGATCATTTTACCCTTTCATTTTAATCATGTTGCCATTGTTTTATGTACCAAATACATACAAATATTGTACTATTTCAATACTTGTGTAATAATAGAATTAGCTTTTACTTTGTAGTTTTTTTTGTATTCTTGTAGGAAAATCATCTCTTTTGGCATATGTTCTTAAAAACATATAAAATGTTTAGCACTTTAATGCTAAAAGGAAAACAGATTTTTTGTGAAAATAACATCAGCTTCAGTTTTCCCTTCAGTGCATATATTTTGGCATTTAAGTCAAATGATCTAAATCAGCTGTCACTGTGCTGATAACTGAGATGCTCAAGGAATGCCAAAAAAATTTCAAGAAACCTCTGTGGAATTTTGGACTCTGGGATAGTTGTCAGAGTTATGGCTATAATACAGATAGTCCTGTTCATGTTGTGCCAAAATAATTCCTTACCAAATAATTTCTTTATAAGTAATGGTTACTTTCAGAGAATAAAATGGTAGCAACTTCTTACCTTCCCTTTGAATGATGTCAGACATACCTGTTTCTTCCTCTTTCTCACTAAGCTAAAAATTGCACCCCTTCTGAGATAAATGAAAGTAAATCCATCTGAAAACAAATTTTTAAAAATATCCAGTCTCTTTCACTGAGTCACAAGGTCTGACAACCTTGTCTCCTCTCCATTGTATTGCATCAAAGCCCCCTAATGGTCTCTCTGAGTCAAAGAAGGACCTCTTCCATCCTCCCTCTTCCATATGCGTCAGTCGTGGGACTCTCAGCAATGAAGTAGCCATCAGACCTGACCACCTGCTGCTTCTCTTCTTCCAAGGCTAAACTTACTCTGCTCTGTCACGGTCCTTAGTTTCTCCTCTCAGGACATGGTTCTCTCTCTCTCTCTCTCTCTCCCTTGCTAAAATATGACTCCTATCCCAGTTGACTTACCTAACTACCAGGCTGGCTGTTTTTAGGCTTCTTCTTGGGCTCTTTCAGCAGCTTCTTTAAAAGCTATGGCCAGGATTTCCAAGGGCATTGCCCTGGAGAAACCCAGAGGCACTACTTTTGGCCCTTTCCCAGTGAGTGGTTTCAGAATAGGAGCCGTGTTAGTCTATATCCATAAAAAGAACAAGAGTACTTGTGGCACCTTTGAGACTAACAAATTTATTTCAGCATAGGCTTTTGTAGGCTATAGCCCACTTCATCGGATGCATAGAATGGAACACACAGTAGGTAAGATATATATAGATAGATAGATACACACACACACACACACATAGAAAATATGTAAAGGTGGAAGATGTCATACCAATTCTGTCTCCTTAGCAAGAATCATAACAGGTCTTGGTCTTTCCCGCGTCTTTCTCTGTTCTGAGGGAAGAGCCACTTATGTTCCCTGATATATCTTCCCAGTGTTCCTTGCTATAAGTCTTACTGCTCCCATCAGTTTTGAGAACTGTATATCTGAAACCAGGAACTGGGCATACACTAACTTAAAGAGATATTGAGGTGTTGACTCTCACACCTATCTAGAAATCCACACTTTGCCCAAGTGTGTATACCTTTTATATCTTACAACTCTTAATACCTTTTGAGAAGCAATATATTGTGGCACTCTTGTTTGTACGAAATATGAAGGAACATGGCAGGTGAGGTAATATCTTTTATTGGATCAACTTCTGTTGGTGAAAAAGACAAGCTTTCGAGTTACACAGACCTCTTCTTTAGGTCATTTTGTATACATTTACAGTACTTCTAGATATGCAGAGTAAGTTAGTAAACTATACATAGAGAAGTTCCTGTCTTGGAATTCTATCACTGGTGAACATCCTCAGAGTTGGCTGGATCCAGAGAACTGGCCTTTAATTTTAAAAATGGCCTGCCCTTTGTACACCAGCAATATTTCTGAGCTTAGTTTATGTTGCATCAGGTTCAGGTGTTTAAACGTAAAGATAACCTAAATTGTGCACACAGTTATTTGCATCCGCAATTTTCTGCACACAAAAATGGCAGCGGCCTCATGAAAGCTGGGCTAAAAAAACCAGACCTTAAATGTCTACCCGTTACTCTTTTTAGGGGTCTTTATTGTCTAGAGAGGATCCAATCTATTCACTGGAGATGGCAAAAGAAGGCCTTGTGAATGTATCAAGAGGCACAGATCAACTGCACAAAGAGGCAAGTACCCTGCACTTTCATTCCTTGCCAAACAGAGTGATCTTTGAGGAACCCTTTATGGAAAAGTTTTATAGAATGTAACAGAGCTGAAACAGGATTCTATAGAAAGGTAATAGTGTTGTATAGAAGTTACTCTAAAAACCTATTAAAAATTAATAAAGGATACTATAGCTTTTGTGCTATTCTATGTAATTCTATAGCAGAGATATAAAGTTCTCTTAAATTCTACAGAATGGTTAAAAATCCTATAAAAGGGTTATAGTTTTTCCATTAGAAGACTTTACAGTAAGGTGCTCCTTTTGTATCATGATCCTTTAGTGGTTCGTGTTGCAAAAAATGGAAATATTTTCTTTTCATTGGCTTTGACCCAGATGGCTTATTTAACCTTTTGTCATTGTTGGATACTTTCCAAGAAGTCTTACACTTCAATTTTGCTGTAATATTTTGTTACAAAATGATTTCAGTGTAAATTGAACAAACTTTAAATAAATGGGCAAATCCTAAAGTCTGTATTAAGTCTTTACTCAAGCAAAATTCTCAGTGAAGGAAGACAATTTACTTGAGTAAGATTTTGTCTCCTTTAGAGTAAAAAAGTGAATAGAAATATCCTTCAGTGGACATATCTGATGTCATTTGTTGACCACATATACCCCCCTAAATATAATTTAATTTAACAGCTGCAGTGGTGACCATATTGCTATAATTACCAGAGATACCATGTCTGGAAAGTAGTTTTCTTAAGAGAGCATTGATGTCGAAGGGAAAAAATGTCAGTTTTTTCAAAGTATTCTCTTTGGGGGTAATAATATTGATTGTGACAACAACTTAGATAACAGTTTTTCACTGATATTTGAGTTTGGGACTGGCATGATACTTAATGAAGGTGTCTGATCACATCTGCTTGGCAGATACTAGAAATCCACCACACCAATTTGGTCTGTCTCCTCAAGAACTGCTAATCATTTTCCCATGGAATTCATTGCTAACCTTAGAAATGTTTTCCTTCAGAGGAAAAACCATCAGAGGGCAATCATTAGTCTTAAAATTGATTTTTTTTAAACATTTATCATAAAAGTTCATTTATTTATTTTTATGGTAGTTGATTAGAATATTGGAGAGAGGTTGGCAGCTCAACAATGCAACTCAAAGAACTATGAATGAGAGTCGACATTTGACTGTATTTATTGACACCGTGCATACAACCATCAAAGGTAATGTGTCTGATTGTAAGCTATGGCCACTTACATTACTGAAATAGAAACCTATTCACTTTGTAAATCTGTGAGAACTATTTACAGAGGTGAGGGTGCTAACGCTGTTTGTGTAAGAGATTCATCTTATTTTGTCTCAATCAGTTGACTGAATTGTTTCCTTTCCACTTAGTACTTGCTGAAGTGGCCGCATCTCTAAATGAGACTCTGGCTCTGGATTTCCAGTTGTCAAACAGTACGTCTCAGAGTCTGCAGGAAGATATCTCCACCATGCTGGAAGCAATGCGCAGAAGACACTTCATGCAGCAGGACCAAAATGTCACCACTGTACTAAAGTAAACCTACTGTCTTATTGATATTTTTCTATTCATGGGCAGTCTATCATTCATGTAGGGATCTGTCGGAGAAAAAATGGTCCAGTGTCTCCTTAGTAATGGCAACTTTTTATGAAGTTCCATCATGAGGGGGAATGGAAACTGAAATGCATGGAGTCTGCCATAGCTTAAATGGAGTCTCAGTGCACAGTTGGGACCTGATCCAAAGACTCCCATTGGTTTCAGTGGGCTCCAGACCAGAGTCATGATGCACATACGATGGACTTGTGTTACAGGGGAAAGTGCCTAATTGCTTTTGAGATAGATTTACTACCTCTGACCAAAGTTCTGCTCCCTCTTCCATAGCTCTCTAGGGCCCCAGGTGCGGCATGACTGGTGGTGTTCTGCTGCACTGGAGTGTGCATAATCAGATCTCTGAAACACACATGTAAGGATACCATAATCTCTAAGTACCATCATGCCCAGTTCCAGAGGAGTTCTTCCCACACTCAGGCACAGCAGGATTCTTAGCACAGCCCAGGACAGGGACAGAGGTCATTTCTATGCCATTGTGCAGCTCCACAGCCCCCTGCCCCCACAGTGGGATTACAGCAGAAACAGGGTTTACAGTAGCCTGAGGGTTGTAGTAATTTGTGTGTGTGTATGTAGGGTGGGACATTTCTTCTCCCAGTCCTCCAGGCAACCTCCTATTGCAAGCCCGTTGGGGAAGGAAATAGCCTTCTCCTGGTATGGATGCGCATGTGGTGTATATTTTGTAGGTGAAACCTCAGCATTTATTTTGAGCATTCGGCTTTTATTCTAAGTCATAGCTTTGATTTCACATTGCTTTTTCCTTATTTGCTTCTTCTTGAAGACAGTTTTAGATTCTTTATTGCCAGAGCTGGGAAATCTAACCACCAAATTTTTCAGAATTTGGGTGCGGTTTTCAAAAATGCCCTTTATTGCTTTGGTGTCAAGTATCAGAGGGGTAGCCGTGTTAGTCTGGATCTGCAAAAGCGACAAAGAGTCCTGTGGCACCTTATAGATTTTGCATCTGACGAAGTGGGTATTCACCCACGAAAGCTTATGCTCCAATATGTCTGTTAGTCTATAAGATGCCACAGGACTCTTTGTTGCTTTATTGCTTTAACTCTGTTCCCATTGATGCTAATAAGAATTTGACCCTTGACTTTAATGAAGTAGACCAGTTCTGAGTGATTTTGAAAATCCCACCCTTTATTTTAAAGTATTTTGGACTGGGAAGAGCGTTTATCTATACTTGTCAGGGCTTTTCTAAATGGAGAGTTAGTGCCCGGCAAACTAGGGTGTGAATATGGAGTGCACTAGCGTGCTGTGCATGTCTGTATGAGCACTGCTACTGCCCATTAGAAGTTCCCTAGTACACTTGGACCTAATTCTGTGTCATATTCCCGTTGAATAGTTATATTTTCCTATGTGAATGTAAGACCATAAGAATGGCCATACTGGGTCAGATCAAAGGTCCATGTAGCCCAGTATCCTGTCTTCTGACAATGGCCAATGCCAGGTGCCCCAGAGGGAGTGAACAGAACAGGTAATGATCAAGTGATCCATTCCCGCTCTCCAGGGCTCTGGCAGTGGGGCTCCGGAGGGAATTTAAAGGGCCCCAGGGCTTTAGCCCTGCTATCGCCCTAGAGCCCTTTAAATCCCCGCCAAAGCCCCACTGCCAGAGCCCTGAGGTAGCAGCAGCAGGGCTTCGGCGGATACTCGCTGCTGCTCTCCAGGGCTACAGCCGTGGGGGTCTGGAGAGGATTTAAAGGGCCGGGGCGGTAGTGGCTGCTGCAGCCTCAAGCCCTTTAAATCCCCGCCAGAGCCCTGCTGCCGGAGCCCTGGGGAGTGGCGGTGGGACTTTAAAGGGCTCTAGGGCAGCGGTCGGTTTGGACCGCAGGGTAGGTACCCTTAGGGCCCCACTGCTTTATTTACCTGCCGGCTGGCCGAGCGCCGCTTCCCCACA
>ML677334.1:48850060-48918646 GCA_007922305.1 Dermatemys mawii
TTTAAAGGTCCTGGGGCTCCAGCTATTGCTGGAGCCCCAGGCCCTTTAAATTGTCTTCTGAGGAAGCTGGTCCGGTACGGCGCACCGGCTCTTGCTGGTACCCTGTACCGGCACGTACTGGCTTACTTTCACCTCTGCTGATAACGCACTATTACATAATAAAATATTTCTGACTTTTACAGCAGTTTGGACTGTTATATAAGGCATTTGTAAGTTAACTTTTTCAATTGTAGGCTTTCAGTAGAAATTTCTGAAAGTTCTCTGAAAAGTGTCACACACTGAAGAAAAGAGTTAATACGATTTATGCTAGCAGCATGAGAGTTTGCTTTTTAGAATTTGTCATGCTCTACAGCAGGGGGAGCCAACCTGTGGCTCTGGAGCCACATGCGGCTTCTTGCATAGGTGCTGACTCCGAGGCTGGAGCTACAGGTGCCAACTTTCCAGTGTGCTGGGGAGTGCTCACTGCTCAACCCCTGGCTCTACCCCAGGTCCTGCCCCAACTCCACCCCTTCCCCTAAAACCCCTTCTCTGGAGCGTGCCATGCTCTTGTTTCTCCCATCTCCCCACCAGAGCCTCCTGCACACTACAAAACAGCTGATTGCAGAGAGCAGGGGTCGTGGGGAGGGAAGGGGAGAAGAAAATGCACCTCAGTTTCTCTTCCTCCATTTATTTACTGTTTGCTCTCGGTTTATCAGCACGGCAAAGAGGTTGCTGTTACGGGTTCAGAAAGAGTACCTCAAACCCCAGAAGGACCTTGCAGAACTAAAAAATAGCGCAAGTCATCTCTTAACAAACCACAACATCAGACTACAAGAAGCCCAGGAGCTGGTGAATGAGGCTTGTACTAACACCAACGAAACCAACCGTCTGCTTTTTCTTATCTACAGCAACCTGGCAGAGTTAAACGTAAGACTGGAGATTCCGCATTGTTGCATAATAAATACCAGATACGTAACGTGTTTTAAATACCTCACTTTTCATATTGAAATGAATCCACAGACTTCTACAAATATTAATATTTGTAATATTCAAGTAGATCAAATAGAAACCATGCAATGTGTTCAAAGTGGGAAGGGTTAAGTAATAGATGAGTTCATCTGCTCCAGCTGACATTATTACAGAGTACCATAAAACAATTGATTTATGCTACAGGATAAAAAGCTAAACATACAAGAAAACAAGGACCTTTCCATCATGCTAATTAAAGAAGGGAAAGTATTGATGGATGTTGCTGCTGCCTTTGCCACAGATATAAAGAACTCTACGTCAGTAAGTTCCTAAATTGTCTAATGTTCATTTAATGTAACTAATTGCATTTGATTAATTGATAAAGGAAATAATTTCAATGTTTAGAATCTAGAGATCCATCGAGATGGTCTGGTCCTATGGAATGCCAAACTAAGGCATCATGCAGATGACCTGGTCATGCAGATGTCCACAAGGGGAGCACTTGATCTAGTCTACAAAGCAGAAGATCATGCAGCTGAATTTCAAAAACTTGCAGATGCACTAGACAGGTGAGCCAACCAAGATCTATGAGCTCAATTGATGCTTCATCTAAATTACTGCCAGATTTAATTTAAATAGATAATTGGTTAGTCTGCTGAGAGAGCAGGTCATTTTTTTTCATTTAAAACTGCAATAAATGTAATTACCTTTACTTTTCATGAAGTGAATGGTATTTTTATTAATGATGCAGAATAGGTTGATTTAGTCTTGCAATTCACATGAATGGTCATTTGTAAAGAGATTAGTTTTTAAGTTAATAAATGTTCAGTGAATACTATGTGACCTAGCTTCTTTATTTAGCTGTCAGTGGTAAAAAAAATACTCAAATTTTTAAAAAGAAACATTTTTATCATGAAAAGGTTATGTCCATTATATAAATACTTCTTTGTCAATATATTCAAGAACTCCATCAAAAAGCTACAATTGTTGTCAGGCTTCCATCTTATAATCATCATAATCCTCAGAAATGGGGAGGTCAAACTTCAAGGTTATATATAAAAACACTTTTAAAAAACTTCCTTTTATTCTCAGAGCTCATCCAATATCCACACCAAGAGTTATTAGCTGGAAAGTTATTATCGATATGAAAATAAAAACACAAGATATCCCCATTTTCTTCTAAGGTTCTCACAGACCTTCCTTATAAAACTAGCACATATGTTTTTAAAATGAAGCCAGATCACAAAGCACAAGTGTATTGTAAGCCTGAAAGCAGAAAAGTGTGGTTGTAGCTATACTTGTACAACACTGTTGGCTACAGTGTGGCTACACAACTGTAAGCAGGTAGAATTTGACCCGGAATATCCTTCAGTTCTATCCTGAAAGCTATGTTGGTGTATACTGAATTTGTACATTACACAACGTGTTTCACTTGATTTTTTTTTTTTTTTTCCTGGCTGAAGTTCTGGCCTACTTCAGTTTTTGTTTTCTTCCTCTTTGTCTTTGTTTTGCATTTTTAAAACCTTACGATCGAATGTAACATTCTGCACTATTTCCATTTTGTGTGATTTGTGTGATTTGCCTTTTTAAAATAGAAAATGTTACATTTGATCATAAAGTTTGAAAAATGCAAAACATACTAAAGACAAAGAGTAAAAAAACCCCAAAACAACAACTGAAATAGGCCAGAACTTTAGCCAGAAAAAAATCAAGTGAAACACATTGTGTAATGTGCTCATTCTCTCAAAATGCCTAATGTATTCTGAAAACATGTACATGTGATAACTCAAAACCTGGAAACATGCTGCCTGGTTAAGACACTTACGTGAAGGATGTATAATATTTTTCTGTTGCAGTGGTCTCTCAAATGTAAGAAATGTATCTCTGAATGCAACAAATGCTGTCCGTACCCACTCCAGCATTACAAATCTGATTGAAAGAACAGAAAATCTGGCAGTTGATGCTTCTATATTTATAACTAACTCCTTGGACACAGTAAGTATCCATGTTGGGATTTTAAGTTATCTTCTGCTTCTGGTTCTTTTCTGAATACCTGTTTGTATGCTATTACCTCCCTGCAACCATTGAAATCTGTTTCCTTTCCTGACACTTCTGCAGCAGCCAGTCTCACCAACACACTCTCTACCTTGAGTCATCTCCATTGATGCCACCCTCAGCCTCTCCCTCGTACTCTTCTCACTCCTCTTCCACTTTAGAGCAGTGCTCTACAGGATATTGTTTCCCTCCATGTTTCTATCATTAGTCATTACTCTAACTCCTCTTCTTGCCTGATACTTGACTCTTTTTTCTTCTTATCACAGCTTCCTACTCTTTTATCTTTTGATTACTTCAGCTTCAGGGCTCTGATGTCCAAGTTGCCGATGTCCTCCCCTCTTCTCCTTGTGTGACCTTCATTTCTGGATCAGCTCCCCAGTCCTTCCCACTAACTTCACTAAACTCTGCTCTCACTCCAATCTCTCAGTATCGGAATTATCTGTCTCTCTTTTTCTTGCTTCAAACCCTGGCTTATTTAATTCAAAATCACTCTCTAGTCCTGTATCTCCTAGCCTTTCTTCGATTTGCAGATCTCAAATACCCATAACTTCTCTACTTCAGTCAGTCCTTCCCTCCGCCCCTGTTTTTTCTTACCTCCACTGATGCATTTGTTTTCCTCTGGTTCACCCTCTTGTCCAACCCTGACCCCTTTGCCCAGCTCTGCCACCTCAAAGTTTATTCCACATTTAGAAAAAGCATAACACATTGTGAGCACCACTGGAAACAAGTAAATAATGTTCATCAGGCTGAGAATCAACATAACACCTGATTAATTCTTGTTGTATTATTATTATGACATAAGTTGCCTTCTGTAGTCGAATAGTTTGTGAAATTGGATTTTCTATTCACTCTTAGATAAATAATGTATTTTAAAAAGCAATAGAAGATAAAATAAATGAATGTTATTCTCTGAGGATACTTAAAATTTCTTTCAGTTGAACCTATTCTTTTCATATATAGTAAATGTTTGGTTTTTCAGCCAGAGGAATCTCTTGATTCTCTTGGGAAAGAAGCTTTGCAGCTTAGTTCTAAATTTCTAAATGAAACAAAAAGTCTGAAGAGGAAAAATGAAGGTCAGTTTCATAAATGTACAATTTTAATGGTATTTTGATAGAATTATTTCTGCACTGTTAACAAAATTTTAAATTTTTTTAAAGTAAGTTAAAGTTAAACATTGTATATAGCTAGGTATATGCAGTAGAAGAGTTAACTAAATTTATCCATGATGCATTGTTTTATTGTTGTGCTAAAAAGTAATTTTCCTTTGCAATTATTTATTCTCTTCCCTACATCACTTCTCCCACCAAAACTGATTGATCTAAACAAGAAGGACAACTCTGAGTGAATCCTCATGAACCTGTGATATGGGTTGGGAATGTGATCAACATGCCGTGTGAAGCATATTCTGGACTCATATTGCACTTCTATGCATCTGCTGAAACACCTGCTCTGTTTAAGAAAATAAAAAAAACCTCTCTTGGATCAATTATTGAATTTATTAAATATTTTTAAAATTTAGGATTAGTCTGGACTGTATAGTCCTAACATTTGTATGTGCATAGAACAACCACAGCTATTTATTCCAACAGGTCTTGTGTCTAGACTGAATGGACTGAAAAAAAAGGTGGAAAAGATTCAGGAGAGTGCCCATAAAATTACTAACCAACTTAATGATTCACTTCTGGCACTGCGAGCATTGCCTAATGGTAAGTGAAATTTATCTTGCCGTATATGTCCTTATTGCAGTGCCATCCGATACAAACACAATACAGTCCTTCCTGAAGTCTGATAGAGCAGCTTAGCAATAAATCAGACTGGAGGCTGATTTAGCCTCTTGCCTTAACAGGAATTTGAATGAGATGTTTTTCCATTTATTTAATTACCACGGAAAACAGTGAAACTACATTGTAATGTAAAGATTATAGCCTGACTCTCCTCTCACACAGGTGCAAATAAGAAGTAATTCTGAAGGCAACAGAACTATATTGGTGCAAAACTATACTGTGTGAAAAAGACAATCAGGTCCTAAAATTCTTAATCAGCTTTAAATGGAAAAAACTGTACTGGAGATTAATTTTTTTTGCTTTCCCACAGTAACAGTCTGTTTAAAAATCAGCTATATATATATCAGCACCATATATCTTAACTGTTTAAATGTTTTAACAATATAAATGCTGGACTCATTTAAGTTCGAAGGTCCCTTGCTCTCTTACTTTCCGTATTGTTCAAAAGCCATACAAGAATTATAATTTTTTCTAAGTGGTCAATATTTTAAACTAAAAACAACCCCAAAGTTCACAGAAGCTAACAGGTAGATTTGAAAATGGAAAAATAAAATAAAATACAAAACTTCTAATGTTTCTTCAGTTATGGGAATTATCTTTAAGGCTTCCAGAGCTGGTGCCAGATCTTCACTGTTTGTCAAAATCTAGAGCAATATTTTTTCATGAACCCTCAGGCTTTTAAACATCCTATTTCACAATATGGGATCTTAAATTGCATCGAAATGCAATGCTAATGAAAATAAAAAGCTATATTTAAATGGTAGGGTTGAGTTACTAACTGACACAAGAGTGGCCACATGGGGTCAGAACGATGATCCATCTTGCCCAGTATCCTGTCTTCTGAGAGTTGCTAGTGCCATGTGCTTCAGAGGGAATGAACAGAACAGGGCAATTTCAAGTGATCCATCCCCTGCAATCCAATTCCATCTTCTGGCAGTCTGAGAGTTTAGGGGCACCCAGAGCATGAGGTTGTGTCTCTGACTATGTCCAATAGCCATTAATGGCTGTATCTTCCACGAACTTATCCAATTCTTCTTTGAACCCAGTTATACTTTTGGCCTTCACAACATCCCCTGGCAAGGAGTCCCACAGGTTGACTATATATTGTGAGAAGTAGTACATAATTATGTTTGTTTTAAATGTGCTGCGTATTAATTTTGTTCCATGACCCCTCGTTTGTGTATTAAATGAAGGAATAAATAACACTTCTCTTCACTTTCTCCACACCATTCGTGGTTTTATAGGTCTCTGTCATATGCCGCCTTAGTCATCTCTTTTCTAAAAAAAGCTGAACCAGTCTTTTTAATCTCTCTCCTCCTATGAAAGTTGTTCCATACTTCTAATCATTTTTTTGACCCTTCTCTGTACCCTTTCCAATTTTAATATATATATTTTTGAGAGGGTTTACCACAACTGTATGCAGTATTCAAGGTATATTAATACCATCGATTTATATAATGGCATTATGATATTTTCTATCGTCTAATATGTCCCTTTCCTAATGGTTCCTAACATTCTGTTATCTTTTTGACTGCTGCTTTACAAAGAGCTGATATTTTCAGAGAACTATCCAAAATGATTTCAAGACCTCTTCCTTGAGTGGTAACAACTAATTTAGACTCCATCATTTTGTATGTATAGCTGGGATTATGTTTTCCAATGTGCATTACTTTTCACTTGTCAACACCGAATTTTATCTGCCATTTTGTTGCCCAGTCACCCAGTTTAGTGAGATCCCTTTGTAAGTCTTCATCATCAGCTTTCGATTTAACTATCTTGAGTAATTTTGCATTATCTGCAGTTGTTGGCACCTCACTGTTCATTCTGTTTTCCAGATCATTTATGAATATGTTGAACAACACAGGTCCCAGTACAGATTTTTGGGGGAACCCTGCTATTTACCTCTCTCCATTGTGAAAAGAGACTGTCTATTCCTATCCTTTGTTTCTTATTCTTTAACCAACTATTCATTCATGAGAGGACCTTTTCCTCTTATCCCAGAGCCCCATTGGTGTGGGACCTTGTCAAAAGCTTTCTGAAAGTCTAAGTACATTGTATCAACTGGATTGCCCTTGTCCACATACTTCTTGACACCCTCAAAGAATTCTAATAGATTGGTAAGGCATAATTTCCCTTTGCAAAAGCCATGTTGACTCTTCCCCAACATATCATGTTCTTCTATGTGTCTGATAATTTTATTCTTTACTATAGTTTCAACCAATTTGCCTAGTATTGAAATTAATCTTACTGGCTTGTAACTGCCATGACTTTTAAAAATAGGTGTTAAATTAGCTATTCACCACTCATCCGATACAGAAGCTGATTTAAGCAATAGGTTGTATACCGCAGTTTAGTTCTGAAATTTCATATTTGAGTTCCTTAGAACTCTTGGGTGAATACCATCTAGTCATGGAGACTTATTACTGTTTAATTTATCAATTTGTTCCACAACCTCCTCAACTGACACCTCAGTCTGGAATAGTTTTTCATATTTGTCACTTAAAAAGAATGGCTCAGGTATGGGAGTCTCCATCACATCCATTGCAGTGAAGACCAATGCAAAGAATTAATTTAGCTTCTCCACAATGATCTTGTCTTCTTTGAGTGCTCCTTTAACACCTTGATGGTCCAGTGGCCCCGTTGATTGTTTGCAGGCGTCCTGCTTCTGATGTACTTAAAATATACTTTGATATTAGTTTTTGTGTCTTTTGCTAGTTGCTCTTCAAGTTCTTTTTTGGCCTGCCTAAATATATTTTTTACACTTGATTTGCCAGAGTTTATGCTCCTTTCTATTTTTGTCAGTAGGATTTCACTTCCAATTTTTAAAGGATGCCTTTTTGCCTTTAACAAATGGTTTTACTCTGCTGTTTAGCAATGGTGGCATTTTTTTGGTGGTCTTACTGTTTTTTGTTTTCGTTTTTAATGTGAGGTATACATTTAGTTTATTCTTTAAATTCATAGTTAATTTTTTATTTTGGGGGAATATATAGAGCAAGAAATTCAAAAGGGGCTTCATTTCTGGCCTGAGATAATCTTCCTTAACTCACAATCATAACATTGTTGAAATGTTGAAGAAAAAAATAATTAAAAATATTGACCAGCTCTAGCCATTTGACTTGAGTGCTCTTAATGCCCTGAGATTCATTGCATATCGTGAATCTGGCCCTATGCTTATTTATGTTTTTGGTTTAAATTGTTCATTCTAAAGGATTATTTTTACATATACAGGCTCAGCCAGGAAATATCTTTATTCAGCCAATGTATAAA
The DNA here is from genome assembly GCA_007922305.1 of Dermatemys mawii. NCBI lineage: Eukaryota > Metazoa > Chordata > Testudines > Dermatemydidae > Dermatemys > Dermatemys mawii. The sequence continues at coordinate 48,858,115 of ML677334.1, forward strand.
TCTTTGAAAATGTAATTTCTGCCATCAATTACAATCTTTATAAAGCTTTAAACATGCTACTATAACAATACAGCCAAGAATGATTCCTTTTTGTTAAGCCTGAGATATTTGTTATGAACCTGGCCCTGCTGTCTCTACTTACGTGACTCTGTGAAACCTCTAAGAAAAATGACTTTTCTGATAATTGGGATATATAAATAATCCTTAAATGTAAACATTTTCCAGATACCAGTGACAAAATTTTTGAAGCCAAAGAGCTGACTGTGTCTGCCAACATAAGTGCTGTTGCTGGTTTAAGCCACATTGTGGATTTCAATCTGAAGCTTCTGAACACTTCATTTGAATTGTCCAAAGTTAATGACACGTTGAGGAAAACCAATGAACTTATAATGGACTCCTCAAAAGCTGGTAAGTTAGCTGCTTCATTGCACAGTAGAAATGTCATTGCATGTAGAAATTATGCTAATATTTAAGCCTAATTAGTATTAAAATAAGGATAGTGTGATGGATTGAAAGTTTCTGCCCGACTAAATAAAAATGCACTAGATTGCCTTTTAAAACAGAGTACATAGAAATCACGAAAGGTTTTTATACATGTATTTTTTTTCTCTCTGATGTTTAAAGCTACTGAAATAAATGACCCCAAATATCCCATTTTGGCTAATGCATTCCAGGAATGAATAAAGAATTTCCCTCTCAATCTGTCTGAATGTCTCATTCTTATTTTGGCAGCAGCCTCAGCTGAAAGACAAGTTAAAGAAGTGGAAGCACAAGCCAATCTTTTATTTGACAGGCTGAAACCTCTGAAAATGTTGGAAGAGAACCTGAGCAAAAATCTGTCTGAAATTAAAGAGCTCATCAGTCAAGCTCGCAAACAGGCAGCATCTGTAAGTACATCTTTCCTGAAATTTCTAGCTTCAGATTGATTGGTTTCCCATGTGCCTCCCCAACAAAAAAAATATTTGAAAGGCAGAAAGCCTTATACTCCTCCTTTATCCCACCCATTCTGTTGTTGTTTGGTATAACAGAAGTTATTGGTGTTAATCAATATCATATATACTGCAATATTGAAGCATTTGGTGTGAAGTCGGACTTTGAGTTATGATCTCTTTGCTTCTGTGGTTCGTCAGAGCACTGAGCTTTTGTGGTTTTATTTCCCTGTTCTTTTTTCCCCCCGTTGCTTCTTATTTTTAAGGGAGTATCTCCTTTAAAAATAATCCAGTGTCATGTGCCAGGAAGAAAAAGGTGGTTTGTGTGAGCAACAGGCAAATGAATGGATAGAGCTGGCATTGCTTTTGGAGTGGGAGGGCATCTCCAGGCTTTTGGAAGGGAATTGGTGTGAAAGGCTGGAATGGATTTATCAGTGATAGAAAGGATTATGATGAGGTTCCTTGAATGAATCATAATGCAAGCATCGATTTTTGTCATTAAGATTGTCACACACATGTAATCAAATCCACATATTTAAACCCTTCCTTTTTTTTTAGGAGCTGCTGCTCATACAAAATAGCTGCATTCCAAATTAATATATTGGTCATTTTGAAACTTTGATCCACTTCAAAGTAACAAAAACTCTTAGACCACATTATGAACTATATTTTGTTATAATGAGAACACAAAGAGTTTTTGAAACCAGTAACATTTCCCCAAACATTTTATTTAAGCCTGGGCATATCATTTTAAGGCAGAGGGAAATTTAGAGTTAAAAGACCAAAAAAAAAAAAAAAATAAATCCAAGCTTTTGTTGCTTTCGATAAAACCCATGATACACATGAATGCTTCCTTTTCACAATCTACTGATCATGGGAAGTTAATGAGTCTGGTATAGAACAATGGAAGTAGTATTTCCTGGTGCATCATAGACTACAGAGGTTTCTAAGGGAAAAAGGTATAACTCTTATGAGTAAAATCCTCTCTTTCAGTTTTAAAAACTCATATTATTCCTTTATAATCTTTATTTTTTTTCTGAGAATTTGGTGAAGATGAGGCTTTTCTATCATTGTGACTAATTTCTAGAGCCAATATTGAATTGAGCATTGAAGATGAGCTACCTTGGTCTCTTGCACTGCAATCTGATTGATTTTGCTTTTGCTAGAAATAGAGATGGGCTAGAGGTCACGCAAACTCTCATATATGTGAGTCAACAGAACTACTAAAGTTACTAGAGAGGTTTGCAGCAATGAGCCCAAAATTTGTAACAATGATAATCTGAGTCAAAAATCTGCCATGCATGTGCATCTTTATTAAACTAACCTTTTAAATGGCTCCTAAACAGATTTTCTGAAGAATTACTTAATTTTTTTGCTAGTAAATTGAAATTCTGTGATTGCTATTTCTTGCAGATGCTTTGACTATTTGATTTTTAGCCACCTTATTTTTGTCTCATTGTAAACCCCAAGGTCTGTTGTCTTTTGTTTCTTTGTTTTTGTTACCCTGAGACCTTTCACATTTTCTCAAGACGTCCAGAGTTTTTTTTGTTAATATAGTGTTTTTCCTCAAGTTCAAGGTTTATTATTGGATGATGAATTTTTGGCTCTAAATCCCATGATTAGACCAGTAGGTTTTGAGGCACCTCTTTCTTCCCTATTCTATATAGTCTAAACCTCTACTCTTTCTCAAATCCCATCCAGCCAGTCAATAACTGTGTGTATTTGTAGCTAATCCTACTGACAAATATTTAGAATGATATGAAGCTGTCTCAACACGTGGCTTGAATTTAGCTAGCCAAAGGCTAAATCTGTATTCCCGAGCTATGTGCTGTGTATACAGAGTGTACTATTTTTTTTTCCAGATTAAAGTTGCAATCTCAGCAGACAGAGACTGTATTCGTGCCTACTCACCACAAATTTCTTCCACTAACTACAACATCTTAACATTAAATGTGAAAACAACCGAACCTGACAATCTCCTCTTCTACCTGGGTAGCAATGGCAATGTAAGTTCAAGTGTTGTGGAAATTCACTAAAGTATATTCTGAATATATAATATATTTGACTCCCAGTCTTATTTGTACCAAGTAACTAGGCTAGGGACTGGGCAGATGTATATGGGAGAAGGAGGGAAATGATCCCCTGCCCCAGATTGTAGTAGATGCACGGTTTGCATAGCTCCATACAATCCCTGGCAGTGCTTCATGTTCCTGTTATTTCTCTGTTGACCATTTTAGGTCATTCCAGGTGTAAAAGAGAGAAGAAGGTGAAGGGGGGAGGGCAGCCCAGGTGTGGGGATGGGCGAGGGTGCACAGCCCAGAACCCCTGCTGGTGCTGCAGGGGAAGTGGGGAGGAGAGACCGCGGGACTGGCAGTCTCCCTATCTGGATCCATGCCTCTCCCACCTCCAGCAGCAACAGAGTTTGGGTGTAGGAGCGGATAGGGTGTTGGGACATGGGACAGAGTGAGGAGGGATCTGGGCAGTGCTTACCTGGAGGTCTTCCTGGAAGCAGCAACATCCTCCTCGCTCAGCTCCTAGGCAGAGGTGTGACCAAGCAGCTCTGTCTCTGCCCAGAGCGCTGGCTTCACAGTTCCCATTGGCTAGGAACCACAGCCAATGGGAGCTGCGGGGGGTGGTGCCTGCAGGCGGAGGCAGCAGGCAGAGCTACTACCTGGCCATGCCTCTGCCTAGGAGCTGAGTGAAGGGGATATCGCTGCTTTCTGGGAGCCCCCCAGGTAAGAGCCACTCAGTGCTTGCCTCATCATCCCAGGCCCCAGCTCCCTGCCCCCTCCCAAATCCAAACTCTGCTGAGGTGGGGAGGGGCGGTGGCCCCGAGACTGCCCCAGCAGCAGCCAGTGCAACTGGCTCAGGGGTTGCCTGAGCTGCCCTTGAGCCGGGCATACTGGCCACTGCAGTGTCACAGAATCCGTTGTGAGTTGTCACAAATACAGCCTTAGGCATGATTTGGCTCATCGTAAAGATCCATGAAGGTAGGATATATAGGAACAGATTTAGAAAGAGATATGAGATTTTATAATCATCTAGCTGGAAAGAAATTTTTTAAACAAAATAAAATGACATACCTTATGTAACGCAAGAATCACCATTTTCCAGAGTGACTTCATGGCAGTAGAGATGCGACATGGTAAGGTGACCTTCCTTTGGGATGTGGGCTCAGGAGTTACAAGACTAGAATATCCAAATCTTCAAATTGACAACAACAAATGGCACAGAATACATATAACCAGGTAACAGAGGATTCATTCATTCATTCATTCATTTTTTATATTGCCATAGAACCTAGGAGTCCTCTTGATAGACCAGGACACCATTAATGTGGGTAGCATAAATATTTTATTCTGTAAACTCGATTACAATGAAAGTTCAATTTCTGCTAGTAAATTCAAATGAATTTTTACCTAGTGTGGAAGCGTGACTCAGTGCAGCGTAGAAATGTACTGGTGACTTAGTTACCCAGTGCAAGAAGTAGCTCAGCAGTGAGCAAGGACCATGCACTGTAACTTGTGAAAGAGTTTAATCCATTTGCATTTGTGATCGTCAGGTTTGGGAAAACTGGTACACTGAGCATAGAGGAAATGAACTCTAATCAGAAGTCCTTAAGTAAAACTGCAACTGCTCCTGGGACAGCTACTGTACTGGATGTAAACAAATCAACACTAATATTTGTTGGAGGACTTGGAGGGCAAATCAAGGTGAAAATCTGAAAATGCTATACTGTAAAAGGTTTTTATCCTGTTAGGAATACTTTTTTTATTAGAAATAATTACATCAATTGGATACTCCACAGAGATAATTGACCATGAAATGTCAGCCCTGCTGCACAAAAGGCAGGGTGTAAAATGGTATCCAGACCTATCATCTCATTATAAAAATTCCCAGAAAACTGTGTTTAAAATGGTAATTCTGAAGTTCTGAGTGTGAGTACATAGGAGGTGTTAATTCATACTAAATAGTTTCCTTTCTCCGCTGTTTCTCCTTATTGCCTATCCTCCATGGCTTGTTATAATTTGTCATTGTTATCCATGAAATTGAGTATAAATGGGTCATGACTTTTAATTTTCTTTTTTACTTATTGCAAAACTCTTCCACAGCAATGTAAAGTCTGATTATTCATAATAATGCTAAAACATTTTTGTCGTTCTTCTGTCATTATTTTCCCCTAACGTGAACTAGAACTGAATGGAGAATTTTGCTGGAGAAAATTCCAAAATATTTAGCATTAATTTTATTCATTTAATATGTTTCCTCTCTAATAGAAATCGCCTGTTGTTAAGGTGACTCATTTTAAAGGATGCATGGGAGAGGCATCCTTGAATGGAAAATCTATTGGTCTTTGGAACTACATTGAAAGAGAGGGCACATGCAATGGATGCTTTGGAAGGTAGTGATTTGACCACTGTTTTCCTGAAAAGCATAGAGTGGGAGTGTCTGTATATAGTCATAACCTTTATATATGTTTGTATGTTAGTTAAAAAAGTATGGTCAACTCGTGCAAATTGCAGTACTGCATTGATTATTAGCGGAATTTTAAGTGCATGCCAAATTTAGTTACCACATGGTTTTTCAGTTCACGATATGGTTCTACAATTGATCACATGGCTCCACAACTTGCCACGTATATTTTCACATTGGCTGTGTGTGTTTGTCCATTGAAACTAATGACTAGCAATGTACATTTATATTTTTGGAATATTTGGTTTGTCTAATCATGTCAAACAAGGCATATTTATTTCTTCCCAGTGAAAGAAAGAGGTCTAAAGTGCTATTTTAAAAGTCCACTCAAAATTTGTGGCTATTGTATTTATTATGACTCTCCTTTATTCTGGAAAGGGGTTATGGGCTTGTGATGGGGTGTACAAACCCCACACTGGAGAACAAGGGGTTAAAGAGTAGCTCTGGTCCCAGTGGCTCTGCCTTGCTATTCTTGCAAAGCCTATACAAGCTGGAGGTGGAGTTTAAAAGGGAAGCAGAGCAGCTCATCGGGAAGCAGACAATGGAAGGGAGCAGACCTCTTCTCTGAGCTCTGGGGAAGTATATCCCAGAAACTCTACAGCCAGAGACCTGGTAACCCTGACCTGTCAAAGCCTGCAAAGGAGAGACTGGTGACTGATTGCAAAGAAACTTTAATTTGATTGTTTAATTTAGCATGTGGGGAAGAAGAGGACTTAGGTAGAAAGTGATCTAAGAGGACATTAGAGGTGGTGAGACAAGTGGGATCAGTTAGTTAAGAAATCTGGCAACCAGAGAAGAAAAAGGAAACTCAGGTATACAACGACGACATTCTGAAAGCCTGTAAAGACCACAGGTACTTCTCATAACACCCTATCCACTTGAACTAGGCCCTCAAGCATCAGTGACCCCAGAATCCCAAGCCATACCAATGGAGAAGAGCTTCAACCAAAGCAGGAGGCCCAAATGTGGATGCTAATTGAATCCTTCCATGCCATATTTTCAACCTTGTCATGTTGAACGGACTCACCTTGTGTATCATCACATAGCCATTGAACCAGGACAACAGATCCATGAGAACCTGTCACCACTCCCATGAAAGATGTGGGACACCATGAAAGAGGACATACTACATGTCACCTACAGGCCCTTCAGAGTTCTGGACTCACTGTGAACCTGCCCATATGAAAGATGGCAAATGGGGAAGTTACATACTTCGGTTACACTGTGGGGAGGAACAAGTTGTGAACACTAGTTGGCAAAGTACAGCCGTAGCAGCCTGCCTCAGCTCAACAACAAAAAAAACCAGAGATGATGCTTTTTGGACCCAACAGGCTATTATAGACAACTCAGACCTGACTTTGTCATGATTGCAACACCCTTCACAGCCCTCATGAGGGATACCAGTCCTAAGAAAATTGTTCATTCAGAGGCCTCCAACAGGGCATTTAGGACTCTAAATGATTTTCTGTGTCAAGAACCGGTACTTTTTCAGCCAGACTGTAGTGTGAATTTTTTGGAACAAACAGATGCTTCTGATGTAGGAGCAGCATCCTTTCCTAGGATGTTGAGGGAGAGGAACCACTGGTCCTCTATATAACTAGAAAACTATTCCCATGGGAGATGGAAAGGAAAAAGAAGCCTGAGCTGAGAAATGAGTGGTAGATGCCCTAAGATACTGTTTGTTGGGAAACCCTTTTTTGTTAGTAACAGACCATGCCTATCTTTGCTGGCTGAACAACATGAAGAATGCCAACCCCAGAATTATGCAATGGTACCTTTCCTTAGAGCCATGTAGTTCACCAAGCTGGGAAGGCTGACCAAAACACAGATTTTTTTTCACGAGAGAGTGGGGACCTGGTGCAGAAGACCAGACCTGGGGATGGGTATGCAATGGGGTATACACACCCCATGCTGGAGAAAAAGGTATTAAGGAATAGTTTGGGGTGCTTTATGTTGGCAGGGAATCCAGCAGGGGAAATCCCTGAATGCTCAAGAGTCCAAACTCCAAGTCCCTGGACTAAGGGAAAAGCTCTGAAACCATTGCAGGCATGGAAAGACTTCCCTGATATCAGACTTTCTTTTGTATGTCCTCAAAAGAATGGACTGGAATGTGTGACCTGGCTAGGGAGGGGGCTGAGCCCCAAAAGCAGGGACAGACCTCACAAGACAGAATTCTAATGGAAAAGGGATATATCCTGCCATATCCCTGCAACACCAGTAGGTAACGCTGGTGGTCAGTCTACCATTTTTCAGGAGTGTTTCCAGCTTACATCTCTAAACGTTTGTATATTTAATAGGGTTGAAATGAAATAGGTTTGGCAACAACTTTTTGTAGAAGGTCCCATTTAGAACCAGCAGAGGGTGTTGCATGACTATGTATAAAATGTGTGTTTTTAGAAGCATTGCAAGGAAAAAAGGAAAAAAAAGAATATTTACTGTAGTGTAAATGAAGTTATGCAAGGAATTTGGAAAAATGGGTATTCTATAAGTTTGAGAGTCAGAGTGGTGCAATCAATTATTTCCTTTGGGAACTGTAGTGTTTTTTCTTTTATAAAGAGAGGTAGAGACAGGTTTTTCTATCTTGTTTAAATTCTCCCCCAAAGCTAAACTAGATATTCAGAGATTCGATAATAAAAGTTGCCCTTGGCTGACTCCTGTAATTATTCGTGACATGTAAGATTCAAATCTCTTTCTATGGTCTCACTTTCTAATTATATTGCTAGTGGCTGCCTCAACTGATTTCATTCCCCTAGGTTGCATATGAAATATTGTGTTTGGAAAAATGCAAATCTGTCCTGTGGCATTCAGCATTTCAGCTATTTCTTTTTCATTTTTATAGCCCACAGGATGAAGACACTTCTTTCCATTTTGACGGCAGTGGATATTCAGTTGTGGAGCGGGCCCTCCGCTCCACTGTGACTCAGATAATCATGTTTTTCAGCACCTTCTCACCTAATGGACTCCTGCTGTATCTTGCTTCTAATGGCACTGTAAGAAAACTGTTGAGATTTTACATTGGTCAAAATTGTATAGGGAGGTTAACCTTGTAAAGGTTTGATTTTCCCCCCCATCTTTCTGCTTCTCTGTCTTGGAACCAAATATCACTTTATATTGTGACATGGATATCTTGTATGATTTTCAGCCCTGAGAATCTCTTAGAAGCAGTGAAATTAAAATATAAATATTCTCCATGGAGTATTAGTCTGTGATAATAATTCAAAATATGTTAAAAAGGGTGGTGATCTGAGGAGATATTATCAAGTGGCCCAAAATCAATAAGAGAAATGTATATGTAACATTTATTATTGAAACCTGCGTCAGCAAATGGGGTAACCAATCCTGATGGTGGGTCAGGCCATGCTGCATAGCAATGGGGTAAAAACAAAAGGAATCCAAACTTGCCTTCCTGAGTAGTATTACCAGGGATTCTAATTTTCACATGATAAAAAATGCAAAATTCTCTGATAAAAAACATAAAAATCAACATTTTTCTGCAACGGAAATGAAACAGGTCACTGGGACTTGGGTTGTCTGCTCCAGATGGCAATAGTAAAAACTAGATTCTCTGTAAAAATGCAAATTACACATTTTTCCGTGGCAAACAGATTTCTAGCTTCCCTGATTTGCTGCTAACGTAATGTTAGTATTATTATTATTATTATTATTATTTACTATTAAAATTGTATTAAAGAGATTAGATTTTCTGAACAAAAGAAAAGTAGGTGCCCTGAGTACAAGATATTCTGGATACATTAGTCATTTGCAGTTTTTAACAAGGATACCCCAAGGATATCTTTGAAGTATTCATTATTACTTATTTTTTTAACTCAGTGGATCTGTATATTTTTTTCTGCAGAAAGATTTCTTGTCCCTAGAGCTCATTGATGGCAAAGTTAGATTAACTGTTGATCTTGGTTCAGGACCTCTTACGCTTACAACTGAAAATCGTTACAATAATGGAACATGGTACAAAATCTCATTCAGTCGTAACAAGAAGCAAGGTAGGATAAATGTTTATGATTTTACAAATAAGTCCGAAATAGTCATTAGGAATGTTACCATTCCATGCCAGTTTTGTCTGGTTATTCCCAATGCATGTTCATTCTTTGACAGCCATGTTTGTGGTGCTCTCTTGTTGAAGCCAGTTTGTTGCGTGTATGTGTAATGTGTAGGAAGAATGGAAAACACATTTAAATAGTCTTTAAACACTGGAAGACTGTTATATTTTTCATAGTCAATTGTTTCCTCCACTGCCCCATTGTAAGTGCACAAGAGGAGTCCATAAGGCTTAATAGCAGACCTTTTTCTCTGGCCTGTCATTATCCCAGCCCTGTCTTGACTGACATTCATTATTATATGCATTGTAGTCCAGCTCTTTGGGTCAGGGACCATTATTTTGTTCAGTGTTTGTGCAGTGCTGAGTACAATGGGTTCTAGTCCATGACTGGACTTCAAGGTACTACTGTAGTAATAATAATAATAATAATAATTAATTAAAAAACAAAGCTATGGCTTAGGGAGGCTAAATGTGCATTGGTGTTTGTAAAGAGAAACTGTTACAGTCAGATGGCATGCAAGTTAACGAAGGTGCTATCAAGATCTCTCTCAGCCTGGCCTCTATAAATACCTTGGAATTGGGGAATTATTGAAGTTCCAGCATGAGGAAGTTAAAGAAGAAGGGAAGAAAGAATATTATAGACAAATAAGAACAGCTCTAAGGATAAACTCACATAGAAGAATTTAATCAGAGCCATTAATTTGTGGGTAATTCCAGCAGGTACCATATACCACAGGGGCAATCAAGTGGAATCCAGAGGAGAAAAAATTTGACATTCAAACAAGAAATCTCTTGGCGATGTACAGAGTACTGAATATCAGTCAAGAGATGAATAGGATGTACATGTGATGACATGATGGAGGAAAAGGTTTGCTACAGACAATGAAAAATATAACTGCCCAAGAAAGTGCAAAGGAAAAGAAAAAATAAATTTCCCAAGAAAGACTTGAAAGATTTACGCCAAAATCAGTGCACAGAGAGTAATGAAGAGAGATTGAACCCTTTAGTGATCAAAGATTAGCAAACTCATGCCTTGTAGCAGGTGTGACTGTGTGACAGGTATGACAACTTTCTGCAATATCCTGGACAAACCTTACTGAATTAAGTTAAACCTTGTTAAGTTTAAGTGTTGTAGGAGCTCACTGCATTAAAAATGTAAATATTTGTGTTACTGTGGGATTGTATGTAACTTGTCTGGGAGACATGACTAATGGGAAGTGGAAGTGTTGTTATGTGCTTCAAAGGATTATTCTAAACAAAGGGCTAAGACAAGAATGATCTGTGAGTTGAGCAGGCTTCCTAGGAAATACTTGCAAGGAGGGGAATGAAAAAGCCCACATCTGGACTGGATCCTTTTGAAGCTTTATCATGGGGAGTGGTCCATTGTGTCTGAACTACCTATTCCCAGGATCAAAAGGCTCAAACAGGCTTTAGGAGTATCTCACAGATTCATGAGGGTGCTTGTTCTGAGCTAACAGCTGATAAACTTGTGATCACAGAAAAACCTCTTGGTGGGTGTGAATGGGCTCCCATTTCCTCTTCAGGAAAATCCTGGCCGGTAGACCCCCTGGGTGAATTACTCAGCATACAGGTCCACCAAGGTACCTTCACCACATGTGTTTGTTTGTCTTTCTTAAGATCCAGGTGTAATGAAGCCATATAGTCCCAGTTATGAGGAGCCCCTTCCTGCTCCCTGGCTTAGCCTTTTCAACTTTCTGCTTTCCTTCCTGGGTTCTCCAGTATCACCTCATTAACTCATCAGACTATGAGCAGCTGTGAGCGTTCTCTTCCTTCTTAACCACACCCAGAGCCCTGGGTGTTCTAAGTGACCAGGGTGCTGACTTTCATAGAGCCTTGTTTGAAGCAAGACTGTCACAAGCGTGGTCTACACTACAGAGTTAGTAAGAGTAAGGCAGCAAAAGTTGAGCTAACTCTGTAAGTGTCTACACTAAGATGTAGATCTCACTGAAGTAACTCACCCACTACCCTGACTTAACTTTGCCTCTGAGACCCAAGCAGACTGTGAAGAACTTCAAAAAGATCTCATGAAACAAAATGATTTGGCATAAAAATGGCAGATGAAATTTAATGTGGATAAATGTAAAGCAGTGCACATTGGAAAAAATAACCCCAACTATACATACAATATGATGGGGGCTAATTTAGCTACAACTAATCAGGAAAAAGATCTTGGACTCATTGTGAATAGTTCTCTGAAGATGTCCATGCAGTGTGCAGAGGCAGTCAAAAAAGCAAACAGGATGTTAGGAATCATTAAAAAAGGGATAGAGAATAAGACAGAGAATATCTTATTGCCCTTATATAAATCCATGATGTGCCCACATCTTGAATACTGTGTACAAATGTGGTGTCCTCATCTCAAGAAGGATATACTGGCATTAGAAAAGGTTCAGAGAAGGGCAACTAAAATGATTAGGGGATTGGAACGGGTCCCATATGAGGAAAGGTTAAAGAGGCTAGGACTTTTTAGCTTGGAAAAGTGGAGACTAAGGGGGGATATGATAGAGGTATATAAAACTGAGTGGTGTGGAGAAAGTGAATAAGGAAAAGTTATTTATTTGTTCCCATAATAGAAGAACTAGGGGCCACCCAATGAAATTAGTGGGCAGCAAGTTTAAAACAAATAAAAGGAAGTTCTTCTTCACACAGCGCACAGTCAACCTGTGGAACTCCTTGCCTGAGGAGGCTGTGAAGTTTAGAACTATAACAGGGTTTAAAAGAGAACTGGATAAATTCATGGAGGTTAAGTCCATTAATGTCTATTAACCAGGATGGGTAAGGAATGGTGTCCCTAGCCTCTGTTTGTCAGAGGCGGGTGATGAATGACAGGAGAGAGATCACTTGATCTTTACCTGTTAGGTTCACTCACTCCGGGGCACCTGGCATTGGCCACTGTCAGTAGACAGGATACTGGGCTAGATGGACCTTTGGTCTGACCTACTATGGCCTTTCTTACGTTCTTAGGCATAGCGCTTAAGTCAATGTAGGTAGGTCAACACAGTGCCAGTGCAGACATTACATTGCTTGAACTGTTGCCGCCTTTCAAAAACTGTTCTACAATGCCCTACGCTGGCAGTTAAGTCAGTGCAAGTGCTCGTGTCGAGGATGTGCACCACCAACACAAGGAGCAAATTGTTCATGGGTAAAACCGATTCAGTTACAGCAGTGGCTGTATATCAGTGTAACTTAGTTTGATTTATTTTATAATGCAGACACAGTTCACTGGCTAGAGCAGGGGTGGGCAAACTTTCTGGCCTGAGGGCCACATTAGGGTTAAAAATTGTGAGGAGGGCCAGGTAGGGAAGGCTGTACCTCCCTAAACAGCCTGGCCCCACCCCCATCCGACTCCCACCCACTTCTCACCCGCTGACTGCCCCCCTCAGAACCTCCGACCCATCCAACCACCCCTTGCCCCACTCCTTGTCCCCTGATCGCCCCCTCCGGAGACCCCCACACTCTAACTTCCCCCCGCAGAACCCTAGCCCCTATCTAAACCCCCCTGTTCTTTGTTCCCTGACAGGTCCCTCCTGAGATCCTCCCACCCTAACCACCACCCCTGGGACTCCACCCCCCCTCTAACCCCCATCCCTGCGCCCCTTACTCTGCTCAGCCAGGTGCTCCTCCACCCAGCCAGGGAGCGTGGGGCGCTGCGGCTCCCGCCTGACCCCCGGCCAGGGAGTGTGCGGCTCCCGTCGCTCGGCCTCCGGTTCCCCACGCTCGTCCCCACGGCTCCTCGCGTGCAGCCCAGCCCCCAGCCGGGAGAGCAGGGACCCACGGCACGCGGCGCTCAGCCTGAGCTTGCGGGCCGGATAGAAATGGCCGGCAGGCCACATGTGGCCTGTGGGCTGTAGTTTGCCCACCCTTGGGCTAGAGGCCAGGGTAGGGGAAGGGTGATCTCTGATAAGCTTATTTGCATGTGGGTGGGTTCTTTTATTGTTTTAATATGTTTTCTCTGTAATGCTTTCACTTTGGGAATAAATCCACTTGCTGAGAAAGAGCTGTGTCGTACCTTAGTTGTGGCAATTACACGATTACTCAGGAGAAAAGGAAAGCAAGACTGTTAGCACAATCTAACTTTGCTCGGGAATTCACAGGATAGGCAGGGAGCTGTGCAACCTGGAAATAGCCTGGTCAGGAGGGAGAGAGACATGGGTCTCTGCCCAAGAGAGGGTCTGTCTAGGGAGCCAGAAGCCTCAAGAGGGGTGTCTTGCTGAATTATAAGGGGGAAATGCAGGTGCAGTTTCTCTGAACTGTGGAAAAAGGATACCACAAGAGAGAGACAGAGAGCCTTAAGAGTTAATTACATTGGAAACAAAATTGACTGACATATCTACTCTCCAAACTGCAGAATATGTTCCAAACAGGACAAGGAGGTGCCATATGGGTTGAGCTTCTGCGGGAGCTGGGAGGGAATATATGACCAGACACATGAGATCACCAAGTGACTTCATTGGAGCCTCTGAGCCAAATAACAGATTTAAAAGAACCATATGGTATTATCACCACCACCTTTAAAGAGCTCCAGAGCAAGGGTCTCCAAACTTTTCTGATCATGCATCCCTAGCACAAAAAAAATTTGAACATGCACCCCGTGGGAGAAGCCCTGCCCTAGTCCCACCCCCATCCACTCCCTCCCACTTCTCCTTTTTATGTTTAAAGATCTTGTATTGTGAAGGTATGGGGGAGCAGGGCCCCCACTTCTGCTCATTTATAATGTCCTTCCCCCTAATTTGTAGCACATGAGGGGTTCTCTTAGGGCTGATCTACACTAGGCGGGAGGGGATTGATCTAAGTTATGCAACTTCAGCTCCGTGAATAACATAGCTGAAGTCGTCGTACCTAGATCCACTTACCGCAGCGTCTTCACTGTGATAAATCAACTGCTGCTGCTCTCCCGTCAACTCTGCCAGCACCTCTCATGACGGTGGAGTACCAGAGTTGACGGGAGAGTGCGGGGGGGTGGAGAGGGTGGCGGCGGTGGGGTCGATTTATCGTGTCTAGACCCGATCCGGCAGGTAGTGTAGACATACCCTTAGTAAAACAAACAGCCAAAGAAAAAAGAAGAAACGGGTCCTCTCCCCTCTCTTTCCCTTGAAGAGGAAAACCTGTATGAAAACAAAGATGGGCAAAGGTGGCCTGGCAATCAGGTGGTCTTCTGGATTCAACCCTATGGGTTTATTCTGTCAGCACACTTACTGCCTTTTAATGGGGTCAGTCTCTGGTCCCTCCTCTCGGGGTATGCTGCTTTGTAGTTGGGCCATGCAGTTTGGAGTCGGTGAGGCCTGCTGCTGTCATCAGTCTCTAAGGCAGAGCAGCTCTCCTCCTGTTCACCGCTCCTTCCTGCAGGGCGGTTTTCCCTTTTTACACTCCACTCATTCCGGGCAGAAAAAGCATTGCAGGGCAGAAGAGCTCATTAGTCTTCCTCCCCCGCGAGAAGAGCAAAGGTGTGTCCATTTACAGAGGGGCTATTTTGTTTTAAATCCCTATGAGGGAGGACTGAGGGGTAATAACAAAGCATGTACTTTAAGGTTAAGATTTTGTCATGGGTGTTTTTAATAGAAGTCCCAGGACACAGGCAATAAACAAAAATTCTTGGAAGCCCATGACCTGTCTGTGAGGGGAGAACTATAGTGGGAACCCCACCGGGGGCTGACCGCTGGCCTGACGCTGCTCCGGTCCTGATGCTGCTCCTGCCCGGCTGCTGCTCTAAACCCAGCCGCTGCTCTGGCCCTAAGGCTGACCTGTTGCTGGCTACTGCTGGGGCCACAGCTGCTGCTCTGGCCCTGGCTGCTGCTCCATCTCTGGCAGCCCAGGCTGCTGCTCTGGTGTCCCCAGGCCAATGCTTGAGCTGCTCCCTAGGTCACTGCTCCAGCAGCTCCAGACAGCTGCTTTGGCCCTTGCGGGCTGACCCCGTGTTCCTGGACCAGTTCCTGTAGCTTTGGGTCACTGCTCCAGTCCTCCTGCTGTTCCCGGGCAGGGGCTGAGAGCTGCTCCAGCCCTGCCACTGCAGTGGACTGTAGCTGAAGAGTTATGAAGGGCCATTAAAGTAATGGAATCTGTCACCGCCATGACAGAATCATATCCTTATTTATTATGCATAGATACTTTTCTGTTGATTTCTCCAAAATCTGCTTGTTTTTGGTAAAAGACTTGGCTAGCTTATCTAAAATCTTAAGAATAAAATAGATTCAACTTTTATAATGAAAAAATGACTATACAGGTACTCGTTTGACTTAGAAAATTATTGTACATTTCGTACAAAAATACTGCCATGTTAGGAAATCATGTCCTATTGTTTTTATCTGCTGATCTTTACTTCCTTTCTTTGCAGGAGTTTTGGCCGTCATGGATGCATATAATCTTAATTATAAAGAAACCAAGCAAGGAGAATCCCCTGGGGTAGCCTCAGACCTCAATCGCTCAGATAAGGATCCAATTTACATTGGTGGACTGCCAAGATCTAGGGCTGTGAGGTAGAGGTTGTTCTTCTTTCTGTTTTTCTCCTCTACATGTTTGTAAGTATTGGGGAGGATCTTCCCCTTAGGTAAATTTGTAGTTCCATTGAAGTTACTAAGTTATGACTAAGTTATACCTCTTTGGGGTATAGAACGGCTTCTGTATGAGGAGAGATTAATAAGACTGGGGCTTTTCAGCTTGGAAAAGAGGTGACTAAGGGGGGATATGATAGAGGTCTATAAAATCATGAGTGGTGTGGAGAAAGTAAATAAGGAAGTGTTATTTATTCCTTCTCATACTACAAGAACAAGGGGCCACCAAATGAAATTAATAGGTAGCAGGTTTAAAACGAACACAAGAAAGTATTTTTTCGCTCAATGCACTGTCAACCTCTGGAACTCCTTGCCTGAGGGTGTTGTGAAGGCCAATACTATAATGGGGTTCAAATGGGAGCTAGATAGATTCATGGAGGATAGGTTCATCAATGGCTATAAGCCAGGAGGATCAGGAATGGTGTTCCTAGCCTCTGTTTTCCAGAAGCTGGGATTGGGTGACAGGGCATGGATCACTTGATGATAACCTTGTCTGTTCATTCCCTTTGGGGCACCTGCCATTGGCCACTGTCAGAGGACAGGATACTGGGCTTAATGGACCTTTGGCCTGACACAGTATGATCATTCTTATGTTCTTATGACAGTTTACCCCAGCTGCAGATGTGGCCATTATCTGTTATTATTTTTCTAAATTGTTTTCATCAGTGGATCTCAAAGTGCTTTACAAAGGGGGGTAAGTATCATTGTCACCATTTTACTGCTGGGGAAACTGAAGCAGAGAAGTGACATCACCCCACTTCCCAAGTCACAAGCAGACCAAGTCTCCTGGGTCCCTGTCCAGTGCTCTGTCCTCTAGACCACACTTCCTAATTAGAACCACTAAGAGCCAGGGATCAACTGCCCATATACAAGATGTAGTCCGTGCTGATGTCTTTATACTTAGCAATTTTCATTACCCCAGTGCTGTTCATAATGTTTATGGCTTTAAAATAATATATATATATATTGAGTAGTGAGGGCCTTGTTTCTTTTAAAAAAGCCAAATCAGTCTCTGTTACAGAAGTGTAAAATAAAATTGAATAAAACAATAGTCTGAACATATGTCAATTTTATGTAGCCACCATGGTTTCCAATTAGTGTTAATGGAAAAAAAATCCTGTTCTTCAGCATCCATTTTAAAAAATCTTAAAAATGAATTTTTGCAACTCCCTCTCAGTACTTGGACTAGAGGAAGAACAAAAATAAAATATCCCAATTATTTTTAAAAAAATAATTTGTGGCTGTCTCCAGTTTACAACATATGCCTTGTCTATTACACACCCACACTGGTCAATTCTTCAAGCTGCCTCAACTCAGCCTGAATATAATGGCTCTAAAGTCTATATCCTATTTTTCCTGCAAATAAGGTAGTTAAATTTTTATATGACATCTTTTTGCCTGGATAATTTGTGCCCACAGCTGAACCCCTAGGAAGGCACAATGAGCCAGTACACATTAGACCAGGTCTTAGATTGTCCTAACTTGCGCCAGAGAGCAATTTATTCCCGACAGTTCTAATAGGAAGGAAGGCATAGGATCGGTGGTGCAGAGTGCTTTTACTCCTCCCTCACTGAGCTGTGTCACTGCAGCTGAGAATTTACCCCCACGCTTTAGAAATGTTGGTTTTGTAGTACATTGTTGTACATTTGTGTGTTTCAGCTTTTAGTGCTGGATTTGGTAGTTCAGATAAGATTCAATGTATTTTGGCTCAATTTTGCTCCCATTAAAAGCAATGAGAAAACTAACCCTGACTTCAAAGAGCAGGATCAGCCCTTTAAATCAGTCTCTCCTTTTCCTCTTGAATAATGTAACTTTACATTTTCCCCAATAAATCCCAATTTGAATTAAACCAGTGTTTTGTTTTTACCATGGAAACTATTTTTTTCTTTCAGGAAAGGGCTTAACAGCAGAACATATGTGGGATGCATTAAGAACCTAGAAATATCCCGCTCCACCTTTGACTTGCTAAAAAACTCATATGGTGTGAGAAAAGGCTGCATACTGGAGGTAGGAAACTCTGGCAGCTCTGTTGGGTTGTTATAATCTGATTATTGCTGTATATTAAACAATGAATCAGTGTTTTGTGATGCCATGTAAAGAGTAGAATTGTATTGCTTTGTTGATAAATTATCAATTAGTCCAATATTGGTATTGTTCTTTCACATTGGGCATCTCATAAGGGACAAAAGCTATCAATTATTTCTCACCTTTTGCAAAACAGCCTATCCGTAGTGTTAGCATCTTGAATGATGGCTACATTGAGTTGCTACCTAAGTCCCTGTCTCCAGAATCAGAACTGATGGTAACTTTTGCTACTAAGAATAGTAGTGGCATCATCTTGGCTGGTCTCAGCAAAGGAATGAAGAAGCGACGACGCAGACAAGCACATTTGGTCAGTACTAACTGCCTTTAAACCTTAAATACACAACTTTGCTTCTACATGGCTGATCACCTGTTTTGTTTAAGAATATAAACTGGATAGCAGTGCTAGAAAAAAATTCATTGGAGATGGAGTAGGAAGTTTTTCTCAAGCAAATGACAGCAACTCTTTCAGAATGTAAACTTTCATCATTACAAATTTAAAAAATATATCTAGCCCTGATAGTTGTAAAGAAATGTGAGCCAAATATGAGATGAAGGTAAACCAATGCAGTGTTGTGTTCCTGAATCTGCAGACAGACAACACCAGTACCTCTACTGCTGCTCATGGTTTTGCAGAATTGCAACAGAGTGAAAACTGACCAGAGCATTGTTGATTTTGCTGCTGCCATGTGGACAGGTTGAAACTGGAAAAGAATCAAGTCAATTTCATTCTGCTACTACTTACAAATGCTGTGAACAGCAAAAGAGGCAGGCAGTGGGGAGGAAGACCCAAACACAGTGATTGGGTAGGACACAGAGTAGTGAAGGCACCCAGACATCTGATTGTAGCAGCCAGGAAGCTGGTAGAAGGGGAGGATAGCAGAGATCCACTCAACTTACAACATTCAAGAGGTTCTGGAATGAGAGGGAGAACAGAGGGAGAGACAATTCTTCTTTCCCTTTCCAGAAGGAGGTGGCGGGTGTTGGATTCAAATTTATCGAACATCTGCTATCTGAAGGCTGGTATGAAAGATGGAGCTCCCAAGCAGCGCCCAAGGACAGCATCCTTTCCTTTAGCACTGTCTTATGGGAATATAGAGGGATGGCTTAGTTCTCTAGCTGTTATCTGTTCTCATTCATTGTCACAGTGTTACAATGTTTGACTTGCAAACATTGCAGGGACCAGTTTATGTGTTTTTGATATTTTAGTTTGGAACTGTTTCCATTGAAATTTTAAAAATAAACAAAACAAATAAAATAAATGATGGATCTTTTCTTTTGGCTGTGAAGGTCATCAAAGTTTGTCTATAACACCTAAATTAGGTGGCAGATTTGACCAAATCACCCTTTTAAGCATTACTGATAGGGTATGAAAGAAAACAGTTGCAGCAAAAAAATTAATTGAATGATTAAATCTCCACAGCCCTTCTTTTCCATCATGCTGATTGATGGTCATCTTGCCGTGCATATTAATGCAGGAGACAAAGCAAGTACTAGAAAAATCATCCTCCAGCCTGCTAATGGAGCATACAGTGATGGGCAAGAACATTCTGTCATCCTGATCCGGAATAAGAGGTACATGTGACTATGAACAGTACCACTTGTTTAATTACTGTATGTCATTGTCAGTTCACCATGTTCCCTGAAGAACTGACTTAGCTAGCTCATTTCAGTGGAATAATCAGGGTTGTGTGTTTCTGTTAATGAAAGAGTCCTGATTTATATGGTAATTGCATACAGCCACTGATTAAGTTGTGCATGAAAGCTCCCTTGAAAGCTTTAGACAGTCTGCACCACCTGAGTATAATGTACTAAATATTGCTAGAAAAAGTAGACAGTTAATTGACTATTTATTTGACTAAGAAACATACATGTCCAATTTACTCCTATAACAGGATTAGTCGTCACATTTATAAAGCTACTCAACAAATCCGTCCTAGTAAATATTAAAATATCCGTCAAAGAACCTCTTTAGTTGTAAATGGCTTAAGTGGATTATCAGAATCACTGAATCTTTACATAGGCATGGGAAATAGGGTGTTGGGGGGTGCTGCACTTATGCAGGGCTTTGCTCTTGGCCCTGCACCCAGGGTCCTGACTGCTGGCCCTGCACCTAGACCTCTGCTCCAAGCCCTGTTCCTAGGGTCCCGGCTGCCGGCCCCATGCCGGGGCTCTGCTCTCAGCCCCAGTTCTAGGGAATGGGAGAGGAGTATAGACAGGAGTCGGAGGAGAGGGCCACAAGGTAAAAAAATTGAGGGCCACTGCTTTTGTTTTTGCAGTTTTTTAGGCTTTCAGCACCCCCTCTATAAAAAGTGTTGCAGAGCCACTGAATCTTTATTTCTTAGCACATGGCATTCCTGAAGTTGAAATTAAGTTCCTTTCTGAATGATTTTCCACTTCACTCTTTCAGGATGATAACAGTACAAGTGGATGAAAATAATCCTGCAGAACTGAGACTTGGCTTATCGGCAGAAATGAGCCCCATGAATATTTCCAACTTCTACGCTGGTGGGGTTCCAGCAGGAGAGGGCATTTCTGGGTTCAAGATGGCAGGATCTTTTTATGGCTGTATTAGAAATCTGATCTTTAACATGCAGTAAGTCAGAGTGAATGGCAGCACTCTTTTGGAGAATGGACCTGCAGGCCTGTGTATATAAAATATAAACTGTTGCTTTTGACTATAAGATCTCCAAGTCATGGACCATATCTAATTCTTTTTTTTCTACTGTGAGAAAGCATAATGCCAGCACACTGTCATAAATAGTAAAATGCAAAAGAGATTAGTATCAAAGTTGCATCAATGAATATTGCTGGCCACATTCTCAGATATTCAGTCATCCTCAAAAGTGCCTTTAATGCATACAGATACATTGCACAAAACACATAGCTGGCTTCCCAATGATCTGATTTGCTTGCACAAATAAGATAATTGGCCAAGAAAACCGCTTCATGAATGTTGTTGAGTAGAATTGAAGGATACTCTTTAATGATTTTCTCCCACTGTGCTTAACCCTTTTGAAACATTTTTCACTGATGTGCAAGTCTTCACCCATTGGCAAATGGGTGAAGTTCTTGTAAAGTACTTTCATCTGCTTAGAGCCCTCTCTTTTGTGAACCCAGGCTTCTGGATTTCACCACTGCAGTGAGGTACAAGCATGTGGATATGGACAGCTGCTTGCTTTCAGAGAAGCCTAAACCTGCCATAGAAGCAGAAGATATTGAGATTCAACCAGAAGTCCAGCCTTTGCCAATTCCTCAGCGGCCTCTTACCGATATTAAGAGAGTACATACTACAAACTTAGTACATGCTGCCCCTGTTGGCAAAGTGAGTATTGAGGGGGGAGCAAGGTCATTCCCAGCTGTGTTTTTCTTAACCTCAAGTACAGAGCCATATGCTTACTTCCCTTCTGTGCCATGGAGAGAGAGATGAATGTAGATGACATGGACAAGGGCTTGAAAAGAAGGTTTGTAAGGGAAAAAGCAATGGTATATCATACTGGACCTCTGTACAGCAGTGACTTCAGGGCCGTACACCTGGAAGGCCACGAGGAAGGGAAATGCAGTTGTGTGTGCCAATGATCAGACATCTGTACTGGGGAGTTCTGCATAAAATAGGGGGATATAGCCCTCAAGGCAGGTGAAGTTAGAGAGTAGTTGCTATTATTGGTGTGTTCTTCTGCCAAAGCGGATCTATGCTGAGATATGCAGTGCAAATTAAAGTTGATTGAATCAATGTTCTGTCACTGTTCAAAACTCAGTGGTCATGTGCTAGTCCCTGCCATGCTTTCATTGCTGAGGAGCAAGCCTGGATCATTATGGAGGCACAGGATCAGTAATAGTATCACAGTCTTTACCTGTGGATCTCGGGTCTATGTGTAGTTTGCACAATGTCTGTGTGTGCTACATTCCCAAGAACATGATGCAGCATTATTTTTCTCTTTCTGGAGCTGTATATCTTTATGACTGAGTGTCTGATAATCATTTATATGTGGGACGGGGACACAGGTTTTGTGGATTTTATACCACATGCCTCTAAAAAGAAATGCTAAGCTGAGACCTGTTGTATAATTTTGTTTCATACTCTGATTCAGAGTTATTGATGCTCTGAATATATCAATCGCCATCAAAAGTAGCTAAGGAATTTCACACCAAAATTCTACTCTGACCTCCCTGTGACAAAAGCTGAGAGACTAATGAATAAGTAAACTGGAAGTAAATTAATAAATCAAAAGCTAGAACACCTAACTAGCAGAGACTTTTGTGTTAGTGCTGTGAAGCATGGTCTAGTTGTTATAACTAGTTTTCTTTGTGCCTGCTGAATGTCCCAAATGCTGGAGAGTTCTGCTATTGCTATTACTGTACACTTCACATTTTTCCCAGTGTGTCAGTGGCACATGGCGCAAACAGCTCAGCTATGTCACCATAAAAGAGTGTTACTTTAAACAACAAAATATTTTAATACCTCTTGTGGAATATTCTCTTTCATTAACAGGGACAGTGTGCACAAGATTCAATACCAGGTCATGTTCCCGATGCCCACCAGTTTGGCCTTGCTAAAGGCAGCCACATAGTACTGCCTTTTAATCAGTCTACCGTCAGAAGGAAGTAGGTACATCTTGAATTACACATGACACATTGTATTGCATTTAGCTGCATAAAAGAGAGCAATTTCTATGAAGGAGTGGTGTAGCACCCCTAATCCAGCATCAGACCTTGCCTCTGCCTGAGTTTCTTTACTCTGCCATTATCAACTAAAGCACCACACCTGGTGGATTGTAACTACATTACTCTCCCAGGATCTTCTTTATTAACTATAATTAATAGTTTAACTCAAAATCAGAGTCTCCCAGACTTCCTCTTCAGGCATAGGGGTCCTTTGTGTCCCTTGTGGGCTTCTAAATCTCTCATGGGGTCCCCCCCGCAAAAAAATACTCCAGTCAGGCCCTATTCCAGAAACTTCTTCCCCAGTTCCCCGTGAATCCCCTGCAGGAGTCTCCTCATTCCTCAGGCCACCTGCCCTAAGAGCTAAGGAGAGTCCCCCTGCTCAGTTTTTCCTCCAGTGGGCTGGTTTCCAGCCTCTTATATACACTCCCTGGATATCTGTTTATGTGCTAAGAAGCATCTCCCTGATCTTTTCAGTCTTTCCCTGAACATAGGCTTCTCAGTATATCCCAGCAGGCCTGGCTATGAGTCTCAGGCTTCTACCAGGTTAGCTCAGGGCTCATTTCCTTCACCTGGAGAGGTGGGCCCAGCCTTTCACAAGGTTCAGCTGAATCCAACCCCCTTAGAGAGCCCACTCACCCTGTGACAAACTGTTTATGTGTTTCTGATATATGGTTTGACATTTTATTGTGGGAACTCTATTGGTCAGGCTTTCAAACCTATATAGTTGGTTATAATTTGCTTTGGTCCTTTTTAAACCGATAACTTTTAGTCTTAAGGGAAGTTTTCTATCACTACAGTACAAGGATTTGAAAAATATTCTATTTTTATTGTCTAGACTTTGTGTCCAGCTGAATCTGAGAACCTATGCCTCTAGTGGCCTGATTTACTACCTGGCTCACCAGAACCAGATTGATTATGCAGCCCTTCAGCTTCATGGAGGACAACTCTATTTCTTATTTGACCTTGGAAAAGGAAAAGCAGTAGCCTTTCACCCTGCTGCCATCAATGATGGCAAATGGCACATGGTAGGCTTGAATTCACTTGCAATCATTGGGTCAATTCTGCTTGCCTTTCCCACACATTAGTGAGAGTGTTTTCATGAAGCACTTGGCCGTGTTCTGAAATAATTCAGATACCTGAATAATGAACTTTTCTTTTTTATTCTTATTAACTGAGAAGTGAGTCCTGCACCTACTAGCCTATAACGTACTTCAGCTTATTCAGAGACAATTACTTAACAAAAAGAGGGGTAAAAAGCCAAAGCTGCAATCATTCCCTCCATGGGAAAATCCTTCAGAGTGACCTGGAAACTCTGAGTTTGCCCCCATGGAGTGGTAACTATTAGGGCTGCTCAGGGCTGGAGTACACCAAACCCCTAAGATGCTAGTAGCATGCTGGGTGTTCCATGATTTGTAGGCAAACATTGTAGGTGCTTCAGCAGCTAGGCCTTCTGGTGCTATCCCTTGTGGATACCAATAATCACCCAGACTTGTGGTTAAGGGAAAGGGATATTTAACTAAGCCTGGAAGGAAAGGGAAAGATTGCAAATACCATAGGTACAGAGGCTTAAACAGAGCAGTAGCAGTTCTCATTGGAGTCCTGGGTCAGTCCAGTTGAGTTCAGGGATCTTCATGTCTAGTGTCTGGGTCACCCTCTCCAGTCTAGTCTCTATTCAAGCAAATAGGAGTTTGCAGGTTTCCAAGCCAGGCTCAGTTAGTGTCTCTCATTGAGGCCTTGCTGCACTGGTTCACTGGCCAGCCATTGTTGCTCCCCCATAAGTCCTGCACAGATCTACACCCAGCTGTAGCGTCTGGCAGATACAGCTTGTTCCACACACAGCTCTGCCCACAGGTCCTGGGAGGGTTCCTATCTGCACCCAGCTTCTCCGCAGATCTTTGCTAATCGCTGCTGTTTCCCAAAGATGCCTTGTTCAGGGTCTTTCTTGCTACCTGGCCAGGGGGAAGGGAATGTGCAGTGGGAAGGGAGCTGATAGGAAATGTAGACCCTGCTTAGCAGGTTCATCACAGAATTTTCTGCAGATTCCTCCATCAAGGGGTAGGGATTGGTGCAATGTAGAGAAAGCGTGTGTTGGCCTCAGATGTCAGAGAGTCCAATGGAGGCCAGTGCCTTCAGTGCAGAGACCCTGTATTTCTATATTCCTTGCCTCTCTCTGGTTCCCTGCCAGCAGAGCTCCACTGGACCCCCTTTTCTCTGGGAGGCTCCTCCCTTTGTGAGAAGGTTGGGTTCCATGCTGCACTGGAGGTATGCACAAAGGTTAGGACTAACTCTGTCAGTATTAACTAGGGTGTGAATTTTCCCTGAGGCTGCTGGGGAAGACAATATACATCCCATTAGTCCTTGCCCTTCTTCTCCGTGCCTGGAGCCCAGAGAGGGCTTCTGTGCGGATGGATGGCACAGAGGTGCCACCTTCCACATCCAGCCTGGGAGTCCTCAGAATAGTGTCTTGCATGCCTAATACAAGGAGAGAAACAAACAATATAAGCTAAAGAAAGCAAAGATGCACTACAGTCAGAGACCCCACAGATGCGCTGAGTGTATGTTGAGGGGTAGAATGTTCCAGAATTATGGTCCCCACCAGCAGTTTTGAAGCTGCCTTAAATATAACTAAAATAGACTAGTTCTTTTATTTAATACTAATAGTAAGACCTTGAAAGGCACTCGCAGGACAATAGGCAATTAGTGCAGGCCATGGAGTGTTTGAGTGTCAATGATTTGGGGATGAAGGCCCTTGAACAGTAATGCTGTTGCATTCTGAAATAACCTCAACTTGTGGATGACTTCTCAGAATAACTCCAAATCCAGCGTGCTAATGCAATCTAGCCTCTGAAATCATCTTCAGAACTGGATCGTGCTCATTCTTATTGTGGACAGTAGGTTGATACAAACTTTGCTCTTTCTTTTAGGTAAAGACAGAGTATGTTAAACGAAAAGGCATAATCACCATTGATGGACAGGAATCTGCAGCAGTTAATGCTCTGGGAGATGGTAACATGTTGGATGTGGAGGGGAAGCTCTATCTGGGAGGGCTTCCTTTAGATTATACAGCTAGAAATATTGGAAATGTAAGATTTCTTTTGAAAATATCTGAGTTAAAAATATGAGTTAACACAGAGGGTTCATAGCATAAGTTAAGTCCCAACTGTCGGAGGTTAGGAAGCATAATTTTTCAGTACAAGTTTCTTTCCCCTTTCTCAATAGAATCTGGGATTGGTCACTAACTGCGATAGGATACGATGGGCTGGATGGTCTGTTATCTATGGCAATTGTGCCTCCCTGTGTATTGTAACTTCACACTTACATCTTCCATAATTGGACTTAATATATTACAGGCTAACAAAGATATTAACACTTTGAATCTATAATTTAATCAAAACAATGGTTAGAAATACCAGGGATTTTCACAATAATGTACTGAAGCAAATTCAAGCGCCTTTAATTTATGGGCTTGTTCTCTGTTCCCATTAATGGCAATGGCAAACACCTTGTTTATTTGCATCAGAGCAGGAGCAGACCCCTCAAGCATGTCTAGTGTCTAGGTCACCCTCTCCAGTCCAATCTCTATTCAAGCAAATAGAAGTTTGCGGGTTTCCAGGCCAGGCTCAGTTGACTATTAGCACTATTAGTACTTCTAAGCAAGGAGTGTTTTCTGTTTTGATTATTCTCTATTTATTTTCACTGCTGTAAGGCATCATGTACATTTGCAGCACTATATAAATAATGATGTTGGTGTTTTAAATCCCTGAATGTTCTCTTCAGAGAATCCTTAATTTACAGTGATGTCAGGCATTGCTATGAGAGATCAGCCTGCAATGTGCTTTATGTATTAACCATCATCTCTCACTATGCTTAGGTCACTCACAGTATCCCTGCATGCATTGGCAGTGTGATGATTAACAACGAGCAACTTGACAAAGAGAGTCCTGTCTCCATCCTGGCTGTGAATAAATGCTATGCAACAGCACAGGAAGGCACTTTCTTTGATGGAAGTGGGTTTGCTGCTCTAGGTAAGTGTTATTTATGGAATCAAGAGATTATTGAATTAGGACTAACAAAAACACATCTATTTTATGTCTCGATGCAATGAAACTAATTAAATGACACTTCATTCTACTATTTGTATATTCCGGGTATGTACAGTAGATTCCGGTTAATCAGGCCACCGGTTAATTGGGGCAGCTGCTTAATTGGGACACATGGCAAAGAATGGAAACAAAGTGTCCCTTTTTATTTACTTCGGTTAATTGGGGCAGCCACTTAATCGGGCCAAATTGTTCCGGTCCCGGTGTGTCCCAATTAACTGGAATCCACGGTATTTCTAACTGACTCCTTCCCACTTTATGTCCAAGACTGCCTCCTTCTCACTCGCCAATAATCTGGCAGTCTGCAAAGGAGTCTCTGATGTAAGTGTACTGATGTCTAAGAGTCTAACTGAGTGAAAAGGATCTTCACCGCATGTAAGGGAATTTTATCTCTCCCCACTTTACACACAAGTTTCTGAATTTGGATTATAGTCTACAAACAGCGTTCTAGAAACTCAGCAAAAACCCGGTCTGTTCAGGGTAATTAACGTACCTATTAATTATCACATGTACTATTGTTTACTTGTCACAGTTGAGGGCAACTGCACTTGTATTCCCCTTCCATGTAATGGACCCACTCTTAGAGTACGTCTACATTGTACTCTCCTTACACTAATGTATAGAGCACAATCACTTCATGCCCCCCTAACTTGGGTATAAATAGCAGGGTAGATGATGAGATACTGTTTAGGGGAGCTCCCCCTTGGACAGAGGGTTCTGTCTGTTTGCTGCATTAGAAAGAAGGCCTTGCATCAGTTTAAACTCTGGCTTTTTATTCAAAAGTCCTTTCTTTGTCTGTTGGAGCTCTGGAAAATCCACTTTGAACTAGTATAGGAAAGCCTGCCACAGGAGTTGGTACCTCTCTGGGGATGTTTCAACCTGAGAGAATTTGCCCACTGTTCTTAGTTCCTGGAGAGGCTGTGATACCCTCCCCCATGGAATTATGTACAATCCTTGGCCCACAATGATACATTAACTCAGTACAAGACAAAGATATTGCAGAACATTACCATATCTGTCACATTCCTAATCTTTTACTTTATTCTTATCATTTATTTTTCAGTCAAAGAAGGTTATAAAGTCCGATCTGATGTGAACGTTACGTTTGAGTTCCGCACCATGACTATGAATGGAGTTCTTCTTGGTATCAGTAGTGCTAAAGTAGATGCCATTGGACTGGAGATTGTGAATGGCAAGGTGGGTTACATATGTAGGAGACAGTCACTAGGGGAGTTGAATTTAGGGATAGTTCTCCAAGGCTTGTGCAAAATGGAAAAGTTGGAAGTGTTGAGAATTACATCCGTAGTAAATGATGAAACCAAAAGACCAGAAGACTAAGTGATAGAAACAAAAATGTTGCCGTGATTCATAAATACAACACGTTATCTGAGGCAAAAATTTGGTCACTAGGAAGGCTGGTTCACATCATGATGTTCACCACAATGTGAAGTAGCACAGGGACTCCTCATCCTATAATTACTGACCATAGTATTTATGTCAGCCTGAAGAGTTTGTGCTTTCCTTTTTAGTTGGACTTGCTACAGTACTGTGGTACGCTGTTTGCTGCACCAGCAAAATACCTTTCATATATGTTGGCACCCTTTTCAGTTAAGCTAAACTTGTCCTTACCCAAGCATGCTCTTGTTTAGCTGCTGTGTCTTAGCAAGAATTTTGTTAGCATAGGTGAAAGTCTATTGTTGTTCTGAGATGAGAAATTGTCAGGAAATGGAATGAGTCACCATTCAGTATTCAATCATTTTCTTTTAAAATGAGGCTGAAGAGCTTGGAGGAAAACATATGTAAGAATGTTGGCTTAAGTTTCCCTGTTTCTTTTGCTAGAGGTCTTAGTTATTTATAAAGCTGATATTTATAAATCCATCAATTTAATTTTACTCAGGAAAAGAAAATAGTACAAGATTTACTCCCTTTTTTGGCTACAGTTAAAACAAAGGAGAACGGTAAATCTCTAAAATAGGATTAATATAAACAGATGAGGGCCTTTTAAATTGAATTAAAATCAGATTCTGAGATTACTTTTCAAATATAAATTATTTTTAAATTATATTTCTTTTTGGATACAATTGACAAAGCTAAAAGCCAACAGCATTATTTAAAACTTTTCAGTGAGTCTGCTTAATGATACTTCAGCAGTGAAGGGAAGCATGAACCAGCTTAGAATAACAGAACCCAAGAAAGCACAATGGCTGTTTGAACCAAGCCATCTCATAAGCACTATTGTAATTTACAGGGAATATTTTTCTATTAAGTGATTTTTTTATCAAGATGGAGGCTTTCATGCCTTTATCCGAGATGTGGGGGCTGGTGGGAGTGTCCACCATTATTTTTTCCCTTTCTCCCCCCCGCAGCGCCGCATACCCTCATCCTTAAGGCTTCATGTCCCAACTATCATCTCATTAGTTGTATTGGAATGGACACAGCATCCTTGGACACCTTAGTGAATATATGGGAAAGCGTATCGTTAGGTTTTTGAGAGTCACAAAGCTAGTGGGAAAAGTGGGGAAGTTGCAGGGAAGAATCAGGGGATATGTATACATATAAAAACATCTCTTTATTTAAATAGAAAAAGAGAAAATTTGCCAACTACAGAAATGACCTAACATAAGGAATTATCTGCTAATTTGCACCCTGAATAAATAAGTAGTCTAAGCTCACTGCAAGAGCCAAGCTTCTGCCTCCTCATGTTAATTCCAGTACTGCCCAGGCTCTCTTGAGAGGGAACCTGTGGCTGTTCAGCTCAGCCTTCGGTACATCAGGAAATTTCTTATTATCTGCCACTCAGACAATTTAAAATCTTCTGCAGCCAAGAAAAAAGAACCAACGTACATGTAGTGCCATTGACTAGGGAGCTCATCACCCTGTTACAATAGAATAACAATTCCTTATTTCACACCCTAATTTATCCATTTGCAGACAATGCCCCCAACAAAATTGCGTATCTAAATATTGAAGATTTTTTAGAACTGGCTATGTCTGCAGTCAAGAGTTCTCAACTTTTTTTACGGATACAAAAATGCCCAGCTGGTAGCCATGCCTCCATTACAGGGAGGTGAAATGTTTCTGGTTGGTACGCTGGGTAATTAACTGTCTCACTGGTCATTCTGATTCAGAAAGCACCTTGTAGCAATCAGTACATAGTTCCCCACTCTTCCTGTACAAAATAAATAAGTAAATAATACATTGCTTTTAAATATTTTCCCCTATTTTCCCTTGTTTTGAGGTAATATTTATATGTTTGAGGGTCAGCCCAAAAAAGATGCCTTTCAGACTGTTTATACGAAAAGAAAAGAAAAGAAAAAGAAATAGAACCACACATTCATACATTGGCACTGACCTAGTGATTTCCCATCCTATACATAACTGCTGTCCCTATTGAAGCAATTACTGGACATGACAGTCTTAGTACTCCAGTGTAAATCAGGTCTAATTCCTATTAAGTCAGTGGAAGTACACTAGCATAGAAGAACCAGTCCCCATATTTATACCAACATTTATATCTCAAATAAAGAATGCCTAGCTTGTTGAATGTATCATGGTTAGATTTAGAAAATACTTTACTAAGGATTTAAACTCCATCTATTAAATTGATTACTGGGCTTTGGTTAATCATCAGTCATTTATTTTATTTTTTTTAATAAAAGACACTTTGCAGCAGCATGAATGTGCTTTTATTCAATCAAATTGCTACACATGTTCTTACTGTCTGTGTCATCATTGGCATCTGGTTATTTGTTCAGATTTTGTTCCATGTCAACAATGGAGCTGGCAGAATAACAGCCACATATGAACCACAAGGTGTGAATAGCTTATGTGATGGAAAGTGGCACAAGCTTCAAGCAAACAAAAGCAAACATCGCATTGCTCTGATGATAGATGGGAATTTGGTTCAGGCTGATAATCCCCACATCCAGTCAACATCTGCAGATACAAACAATCCCATCTATGTTGGAGGCTATCCAGGTATGTCCGATAGTATTTCTCTCTCACGAAATAGCTAACTAGGCAATACACAAACTGTATAGATCATAATCATTTAGTGAATGTAATGTGAGAACCCAGCTACGCTAAGAGCCTGTTAACATTTTTTGAGTCTCCGGAACTTACTTTGTTTTGGGGAATTAACTTCGGTCATGAAAAATTGATTCTGGCAGAAATTCTTTTGCTATGAATTTATTGAATTAGATCAGTTGAACCTGGCACAAGAAGGTGTGAATTTATACTTCCTTGTCAAGTCTCAACCCTAACACTGGAGGAAAGTTCTACCCTGTGAAATACTTCCCTTCTTTGGGGTGTCCAAGGAATGGGGCCACTTTTCACTCTGAGGCGACACAGGATCCTCACTTGTGGAGCATCTTGTGAGGGTCTGCTGTATCAACAGGCATATCAAGGCATTCCCCCATCCCACAACCATCTGTATAGCATTTATACCATGCTCACCCCCACTTGTTGTGGCCATACCCGCTACATGGTTAGCACGATACATTATGGGGCTGTGCTTGTCCTCTGAGATCCCTCCTTCTCTGCAGTGGAGAGGAGGTTGCCAACTACTTGGTGTGACATTTTCTCTGGTTGCTCAGAACTGTGGTGACCGTGTTACCCCTCTGCCTTAGTAAGAGAGATATTTGCGGATGCTAAGCTGAGTGACAGCTCTCTGTCATCCCCATTTGTTAGGCACCCCAGACAGATTTCTCAGGAGCCTGCCAGCCCTTTATGTGAGCAGTATGAAGTGCTCACATAAACTGATCTTTGAAACAGCAGTTATTATTAGAACAGATAGGCCTGTGACGGGTTGGACCCCTTTGTCTTCCAGTGGAAAAACACTGGCATTCCAACAGGGCCAGGGAGGAGGGGGTTTTCCAGCCAACAGTGGTAGGCTGTCTGGAGCATCCACAGGAAGACTAAACTCTTCCACGGTCCTTTGTCTTTTGCTGATGGGCCATCAACCCTGTCTGGTTTTTGCATTGTTGTACTTGAAGAGCTAGTTGTGGGTGACACCCAAAGTAGCACATTTGAAATATAGATCCATGGTCAAAAATATTCCTAACTTCAGATGCATAAATGAGACAGGCATACAATTTGGGCAATCACATTCAGTAAATCATAACCTTTCCAATGATACCTTACATGAGCCATCTTGCACAAAGTGTATCTGTTATGCCATATCCATATCATAAGCATATTTCCATAAAGAATATGGCATGTAACGTCACAAGGTCTATTTGTTATGAAAAGCTTAGACTGATGAAATCTACAGAGCAAATATGACGTTTAAGCATTTGGAAAGCTTTAGGGATAATACTTTGCACTTGTACAGCACCTTGCATGTTGGAGCTCGATAGTTTACAGCTATTAATGAATGACTCCCTGAAACATGGCTACCGCTTGATCTCCCAGGAGTCCATGGAAGGTTTTCTGGGGATTATGTTTGTTTAAATCGGGGGTTCTCAAACTGGGGGTCGCAACCCCCCGAGGGGTCACCGTCCGCTTCTTGGGGGGTCACGAGCTGCTGCTGCCACTGGAAAAACTACCGAATGAATTACTTCCTCATTCGCTGGCTTTTCGGTGGACATAGCGAGCACTCCCGAATGTGAGCTGAGAGCGAAAGTAATCACTTCGGAAGCGCTCGCTATGTCCTCCGAAAAGCCGCCGAATGAGGAAGTAATTCATTCGACGGCTTTTTGGTGGACCCAGAAGGATCCGCGGAACTCCGTGAGAAAGGGAAAATGGGTCGCGGGGGTGGCAAGTTTGAGAACCGCCGGTTTAAATGGTGCTAATACAATAGTAATTGTTCCTCTAGCAAGATTCCTCTTGGAAATATGTATCATAGGTATAGAGAAGGGAGAAATTCACCCACTATACTAAGTGCTGCAGGAAGCATTCAGTGCACTGGTTCACCTCTTGCATCATGCAATAGAGCTGGTCTTGTAAACAGTTCCATGTAGCTCAGCATGAAGGGATGGATCGGGGGAGTGACTAAGGCCAAGGAGTACAAAATTATGCAGATCTAGCAGCTGCAATGTCCTGGTAGAACATTCTACCTTCCCTCAGATTATCACCTCCGTTCCCTCAGGCTAAGGTGGTTTCTTTGCCTTACTTCTGACTGGATTACTTGTCTAGTTTGGCTGGTGCAAACCACGTGGTAGTTTTTAAAAACTATGAGCTTGAGCCTGCAAGCAATGAGCACTTCCTGAGTGGTCTGAGCATCCTCAACTCCTACTGATGCTGGTAGTATCTGGTGCTCTGCTGGCACTATTTTTATGTCCAGTGATTTTTATGAATAACTTCTAAGCCTGGCACTTGCTATCATTCTTCAGATGCAGCTTCCATCCCCTTCCAATAGAAGCAGATTCTAGATATTTCATGTTTTCTTTTTCAGCTGATATGAAGCAAAACTGTCTGACAAGCAAGAGCTCGTTTCATGGGTGTTTGAGAAACCTTAAGCTAGTTAAGGGCCAACAGGTAGAATCCTGTGACTTCAGCCAAGCCTTTGATCTGCATGGTGTGTTTCCTCATTCTTGCCCCGGAGCTGAGCACTAAACTTCAGGGAAGGATTTTGGGATCAAGCTGGGATTTTAAATTTCTTAATGAAGAGGTGATTTTTTTTTTAATGAGAACCCCAGGTCTCTCTGTTACTTTCCAACTCAGGACAAATATTTTTAGAAGAAGTGCTATGCTTACATTTTTTAACTAAAACTATTTTGTACAACCAATACCTCTACTAAAATGTTAACGGCTATTAATTGGGTATTTTTCTTTTTTGGAAACTTTGATTAATCAGTGTTTACAAGATGTGTTCTGTTTGCTTGACAGTATTTCGTTGTATATTGGTCTTTTATAATAAAAATAAAATTGGACTAGACAATGAAAATACAATAGAATGTGCATTATTTCATGTGGTGTAGTAGTTGTACATTTTAATTGCAAGAAAAGAACCAGCTACTATGAAATGCAATACACAAGAAGACAGCATCCAGCAGAAGGCACAGGAAGCTAATAGCATGCTTGTGATGATATAAAGCAAATAATGTTAGTATACAGAGAGCAACTTAACAGATGACTGGAATCCTGGAATTTGTTTTCTCTTTCATATTTGTTTTCTCTGTTAGCTTTTATTCTGTTCCATTTTGCTCAATATCAAACATTTAATATTCCTGCCATCCCTTAGTCAGTACAGAAGGAGTGTTACAGGTTGGCTGAAATGTCGCATGGTGTGGAGAAATGTGCACCGTGATGCACATGGTAAGCAAGACACCTCAATTTCCATGCTAAAGAGGACAGAGACTAGCTTCTGCGTTGCAAGCAATGGTGCTGAATACTAATCCACTTTGAAGACCACAGCAGCTATTTTCCCCGGAAACCAGTGCTTGGGGTCCATATGGTGCCTTGCAACTCCGCAGCTCCTGAGTAGTTCTGCATTTTGAGTGGCCCTTTCACAACTATGGTTTGCCTAGTGCATTTGCTTCTGCCTGAATTGCTTATGTGCTGAAGCAATGGGACCTGAGCTGATATTTTTGGATACCTATCCACACTAACCTAAGCAGAGAAAACCAATTCATTTCACTGAATAGATCACTGAACAGCCATCAGATAGATGGTAATAACTCGTGATTCCCAGGATCATGGGCTTGGCTCTCAACCATGGTTCTCCTGTAGATATGTAAGCCTCCTTATTATTTAACTCTCCTTTGTATTTTTTTTTTTTAAAAAAATCTTTGTTAGAAAGCAAACATTTTGTTTGGATTTTTCCTTATTCATTTTGGGCCTAATTCTGCCACACTTATTTAAAAGTGGGTGAAAGCCAGGCTCTACTGACGTCGCTTGGAGATTTGCCATTGATTTCAGTGAGGCCAGAATTTCAGCCTGCTAGCAATACCTTACTCCCTGGGTGGTCCAATGGGGCAGTTATGGAGCAGAGCAGAGGTCGGCAACCTTCTGCATGAAGTCCGGCATCGCCTGGGAATGACAAACTGCAGCCACTGGGAGCTTCGGGGAGCTGTGCCTGTGGACAGTCAATGTAAACAAAATATCATGGCCCGCCAATGGATTACACTGGTAGGCTGCTTGCCAATGGTTGCCAACTCCTGGAGTGGATTATTTCTGCACTTTAGAAAGGTGGCAGAATCAGACCCTTTATTATTGTACTTTCCTAAGTGCCCTCACAAGGAGGGTGCTTTTAAAATAAAACTCCTTTCCCAAAATCCTGAATCGCCCATTTCCCAGATAACCATGTATTAAAAATGCAGTGAGAATTTTAATGAGAGAGTTAGTTTACATTGTTTTTTATTTTTGTCATGGATAAAATACAATGGACAGTACATATTCTACATTACAAATACACTACTACGCAGAGAGTGGAATTTATTGTAACAAAACCATCAACATTCTCACAAGGAGAGGTAAGGAAAAATATACATTACAAACATTTGATTCATATAATGGCATCATATTATTTTCCAAGAGAATGACATATTATGGAAAACTATGCAAAAAACAAACAAACAAAAATCTGAAACAGTCAGGGCTTCTAAAAACTGATCTTTTACCTAACATTCGAACCCTCCATGATTCACTACAATTGTTTTGAAATGACCAGATATAAGATCAAGGAGTGAGGCAGTGCATCTGGTGTGCAATTTCTTTCTTAGCAAGAAATACATCATTGTGATTTTTAAAACTGGCTGATTTCCAGACCTTGCCCTCTGAAAGGAAACATTGTTAATGCAGCAACACCAAAGGCTGTGAGGCAAATAGAAGTAGGCAATGCTACTACTAAGGAAGCTTTGGAATAAAATGCTTCTAAGCCAGATTTTTTTCCCCGGCAAATGCAGTGAGGTAGTTTACAGTGTATATACACAATATAAAGACATTAGCAATATGAAAAGGAGTTGGATTGTTCCAATATGTTTCTAATAACTGCTTCTTGCATACTTCTCTATGGCTAGTGTGTTGATGTAGAAAATGATCTTTTTGCAGCCCATGGAGCATGTAAACACTTAAGGCATCTCTGGAGGTTGCTGAATAGGTTCTACTCTTAAACACGTTCAGTCCCTTATTAATATTTCACTGCACAATTTTGTTACCTAACAAACCAACATGTAACACCTTTGAATGAAATGGCTGCTAATGGAAGCAGAAATCCAGAAAACTAACCTTTTCAAACTGGTAGGCCTAATGTTAAGACCTCATGTTTTGAACATTTTGGCTGTAATATTTACTTTCCTGTTAGCCAATGTGGCCAATGTAAAACAAGTAACAACTCCAACAACAACAAATATAACTTAGGTAATTAGTTCCTTCTTGCCTTCATGTCAATAGGAGTTTTAATTTTTAATTTAATGACAGCGAGATTTTTAACCCTATATTACTAGTCTGTATACTGTTCGTAGAATCTATTCCAACTGCTTATACTTATGTGGATTAAAGTGACAGACAGTTTTAATTAAAAAAGTAATCATTCTAATATCAAAGGATGGATTTACTTAAGTAAAATTTGGCTTTCCTCTGTCCCGATTCAAAAAGGGAAGTAGCTAAGGTATTCCAAGCAGCCTTCTTTCATGTGTAATGTACAGTGGTATTTATTTTAGCAAGATTTCCAGTGGAATCTACGTTTAAGAGTCCAAAACCTACAGAGTAAATTACATTCTGAATGCTTGGGGACAAGGTGGAGAACTTAAATGTGTTTGAATACACTTTAGAAAATGTTATCTGGGGTTCTACATTTTAAATTATTTAGCAGATGTGCAGAATTTCTGTGAAATCATAGAAACCCTTTCAGTGATAATAAATATAATATTACTTAGTACTCCTATACTGCTCTTCACATTCAAAGGATTTTGCACATAAAATCCCTAGGATCTGTTTATCCTTTTATAAGATATGTTTACAACTCCTGTTCAGCTTACAGGGGTTGTATGAACATATTTGAGAGCAGAATTTGACCTTAACTAATTCTTATGCTACCCTCCTGAGAAGAGTATTATTAGCCCTAGTTTATAGTTAAGACGCTGGGGGCAAAGGGATTAAGTGATTTGACCACAGAAGGAACCAGTGTAAGAATCAGAACTAGAACAGTGAGCTATTAGTCTTGTTGCCAAACCAGTAGCCTATGTCTTTCAAATACATGTGATAAAAGAGTTGTGAAAACAAGTAATAAATTGCTTTTATTACAGCTGTACCAGAACTACCCTAGCAAGAATTGGGCAGAGATTCATATTATGCCCTGGAACTGAAGAAAAGCGATTTTGCAAAATTTAGGTGATGATACCGAATGTTGTTTAAATTATATTCTACCCTGTAGCATGAAAAAAGGAAACCACATTCTCCTTCCTATATGCTCAATTCAAAAAGTGAAATATTCCATATGACGCAGGTTGGCTTCGCTTACTAAGTACTACCAAGAAGGTTGCATGGGCATAGTGGAGGGCATCCTATTTAGTAATCTGAAACCTAAAGTAAGGTTTAATTAATATATAACTAGTAATTACATAGATGTAGCAAACCATCCCAAGCTACATGCTCTTTCATCAAGATAAAATACTTTAATTTATTTGTCGGACACAGCTTGTAACAGTTATCAATTGCTACCTCATGAATGAAGGATTATTTCTCTCCATACTTCTGTAGACCATTCATGGAAGGAAAAAAACCCACCAAAGTGATTATACAGGTTCTACCACAGATGAATTTATCATACAGTAAATATGTCAATGTCAGAAATATCCTTCTTGTTTTTGCAGAATGAAAAAAAAATTCTTGATTTCTAGAGCATCACCACAGCTCTTCTTAGCAAATGTGCAAGCATATGTCTCTGCATGCAGTACAGTACAGTCTGATTGTGCCTAGCCAGCTGGCAAGCTGTGGGCGCTACTACTGACTGACTAAGAATTGGGCATATTCTAGTAAATAAACTTGTTATGCTGGCTTCTCAACCCCATCCCAGCCTGTTTGTTTGTCTTGACCTAGTAAATCTCATCTTTTAGACTGTATGCAATTTGCAGCAGGGTTGGCTATTTATTACTTGTTTGTACAGTACCTAGCATGGGGGGAACAACCTGTTTGTGGCCTTTAGGCACTACCACAAGAAAAACATTAAATAATAATAAAACCTACTTCTCAGAAACTCTTCTCCATCACAATGAACAGGGAAACCTAAAACTCCTGCCATAGTTCACAAGTGTCAGACAAGATCATTTTTCTGGACACTGCTGACAAGACTAAGAATTACTTCCATGTTAAACTAAAATAGACCAAGGAAAAACTATTAGTCAAAAAATAAGAAAATACTAGGTTTTGGAGAACAATACTTGGCCCCTTTAAGACATTCAGCACACATTAAGATAATTATGAAGAAAACATTTTAAACCCAAGACTAGTCATTGAAAACTGGAGTGGGAAGACTAGTGTTTGTCTCACAGCCCCTTCACTTTTACATGTGTGAGTAGAGGAGGGAGGGAGGAAGAAGGAAGTATTGTTTAATTTGTGAGGCAGTTGTGCTACAAATACATTGGTACGTGGTCAACACTGGAGAAAGATGTATCAGAAGGCTGATAGGAGTAACATACAGTACAACATACATAAACAGTACGTTTGTCTTTACACAGTAGTTCTTTCTCCTCAGTATCAGCTACATTGAGGAGTGAGTCAGCCACACAAATATTGTAACAATGTACATTTTACTTTATAAACTGGTTTGCTTTTGACAGAAGGGTTCGAGTTTATCACATAAACACATTTTGGCATGGCTGTCGGTCCAGTTCCCGTAGTCCATGTTTAATAGATATGTTTCCCTTCTTGCTTGCCATGGTGATTCCTTTGCATTACCTTGCAGTCGGTAGCATTCACTACATTCTAGGATGTCGTTGTGTCATCTGTTTATTAAAATGTGTTTTCTCAGCATCAAGTCAAGAAGTGAAAAAAATACTCTATTCCACAGGTTGTTTCTAGGTACCTTTGTTCCTTCCTCCTTCATGTCTAGTGAACAACTGGCACAAATATAATCCATATGAAAGTGTCACCATTGTATAATATTCCATAAATTGGAATAACATCTCTCGTGACCTATTTGGTATATGGAAAGGCTCAATGGTAAAGTACATTGGGAGGAATATATGTAAAATAACAAATGCTTTGGTTTCATCTGTGGCCAGGTCTTCTTGAGATGGAAGGCATCACTGCTATCTTTTTGGCTTTTTCCAAATCACTGAGGTGTGGTATCTTTGCAAGCTTCAACTTGATTTTGGCTTTATCACCCATTCTGCTTGAGGATTTGCATGGTAAACATCTAACATGTATGCATCTGGGTCCAAACAATGCAGTCCTAAAACAAAAATGACGAGTAATTGTTCATATATTGTTCTCGGCATGCTGATAAATCCAACAGACCTAGATTTTCGGAAGTGTGCTTGAGCAAGTTTCCAAACTGAACAGAAACAAGTCAGGTTTTGTGTGTGCACATTCCAACTTGAATGTGCATGTAACAGGTGGCTTGGAGGGCTGGGTGGCCTAGTGGCTAGAGCATGGTTGGTTGAGGAGCCACAGGCTCTCTTTAGCCTTTGCTGTGCTGGCTGAAGGTTTCTCTGCTTGATCATACTGCAGGAAAGGGTGTTTCTGCAAATCTGCTCTACATTGTTACTAATTAATGATCAATGTGTCACTTGCTGGTACTCTTGGAAAATTCTTTGCACTCCATTTAGTTATAGACTCAATGCACCAGCATTGTGGCTTCACTATAAACTGTGACTATATTGTTGCCATGAACATAACTGTAGGTGTTCTTACTCTGCATGAATCTCTCAGTTTAGGATTGTAACCAATAAACTTCTTTCTTATGCCTATATGTATATACTGTTTCTTACTGGCATTGATCCAAAAGAAACACTATGGTGCAGATATACTCTCATCTGGGCACAAACTGCCCAAGCAAAGATTTAAAACGTAGTCCAAAATAATCTTTAGGAAGAAGGGACAAAGGAAAATGACTTAGTTGTATAATATTGAATTAAAACCTTTGTTTCTTGGCCTTTTGGGTAAGATCCCATTTAATTTCAATGCATTGTTACTATCATATTTATTCCAAAGGCTGTTCAGCACTATACAGAACATGGATACAGTCCTGCCCCAAGGAACTACAATCTAAACAAACATAGGCATTTAGGGAGTTGTTGAATCCCTTCCAGTCACTGCATTTCTATCTCAAGCTTTGGGGCAGGTCTCATGGAAAGGTATCATGGGAGAAATGAGATTTGAGAAAATATTTAAATGTAGGGAGGGAATTTGCTAGCAAGCAAGGAGAAGGGTGCCCTAACTCTTGGGATTACCTGGAAGAAGGCATGAAGAAGGTGTGAGAAAAGGAAGCGAAAGGTCAGGTGAACTTGGCAGGAATAGAGACACTGACTGCGGCAATGCCTTTAGCCTGTTGTTATAAGCTGAACTTGGTAACTGAACCTTCTCTGAAGCCCTTGAAGTCAACAGCAATCTTTCCATTGACTACTGGGATTTGGATCAGACCCTATATCTTGCCCTTCATTCTGCAGATGGACTGCAGTCTAGAAGAGTCTACTCTGTAAAGATGTCAAACCAATGGAGTTATTTCAAAAGAATTCAGAAATTTAGAATTGAATTTTAGTAACGTTTACCTATGTTTCCTCCAATTTCATATAAACGTTGGATCTGGACTTTCGTGTTCTTTGATGCATGGCTATCAGGGAGAAAAAAATGAGTTTTAATCTTTTATAGTATTACTGTGATTGCATACATTGAAAATATCATCGTACCATAATCAAACAAGGAATTCTATATATCATGTTTCAGTAGTGACAAATTTATGTACTGAATGTAAGCATTTCTATCTCCTACAGCACTACAGAATATTGTCTACAGCAGTGTTTCCCAAACTGTGTTCTGCGGAACACTGGTGTTCTGCACGATGTGAATAGGTGTTGCGTGAAAGAATCGTAATTTTAAAAAAGTCTTTAATTTTTTTAATTTTAAATTTGGCATATTTGAAGTGTAGTTTACAACTCTTTTTGAATTACTATAATTTAACATAAAACTCTCTTTCCAGTTATTGATAGATCTCGTATTGAATGTCATGGCGTAAAGAGAATTTTGACTCTTGCACTTGATTTTTGTACTACTTTATACGCGCTTTCCAGTTAAACTGTTAGTTCAAGTTAAATTTGCATTTTTGCTTTGTTTTATAAAACATATTTGAGCATAAATAATGCAATTTTTATTTGAAAACCAAACTACAATATTATAAGTGTTCCATAAATATATACCAGGCTAAAAAGTGTTCCATGGCCAAAAAAGTTTGGGAAACACTGGTCTACAGAATGGAAAGTATATTATAGTAGCAGAATTAACTATAGCCTATAACAGTGGTTCTCAACCAGGGATATGTGTACCCCTGGGGATATAGAGAGGCTTTCTAGGGGGCACATCAAGTTACAACTCATCTAGATATTTGCCTAGTTTTACAACAGGCTACATCAAAAGTATTAGTGAAGTCAGTACAAACTAAAATTTCATACAGACAATAATTTCTTTATAGTGCTCTATATACTATACATTGACATGCAAGTACAATATTTATATTCCAATTGATTTATTTTACAATTATACGGTAAAAATGAGAAATTTTTCAGTAATAGTGTGCAGTGACACCTTTGTATTTTTACGTTTGATTTTCTAAGCAAGTAGTTTTTAAGTGCAATGAAACTTGGGGTACGCAAGACAGATCAGACTCCTGAAAGGGATACAGTAGTCTGGAAGGGTTGAGAGCCACTGGCCCATAATAGGCCAGGTTCTGCACCAATTTTTACTTTGTTAAATTTCCACTAAACACAGTAGGATTCTACAGAGCGTAAACTAGCTAGTTTGTCTGTGACTGGTGCTATATAGTATGCCAGGTATAGTTATTTTGTTAAAAATGGCTTTAAAAAGACTCTACAAAATAAAAATGGTGGTTTGGAGCAACAAACCCGTTAAAACTATGGCAGAACTCAGAAAATACTGCTATCTTAATTTATTTTTTCCTCCTACATAAAGCTTTTTGCCAATTCTACCTTCAGACATATGTGCATAAGTACCATTGAAGGCAATGGAATTCACCCATCCAATTGATATCTTATTTTGCATTCTGTTTTTATGATTAGTTTTAGAAGTCTTAACATATCAACAGAGTAACAAGGACAATTGCCATATCACATTATTATGATGGAGAGGATTGTTATCATCTTAGAACTGTAGTTGTAGAAGTTGTTATGCCAGCTATAACTAGTGAAACTGTATCATCAGTACAACAAAGGATTACTGCAGGCAATTCATGCCAGATTTATTTTAAGAACAGAACTATGTAATAGTACCAAAGGACTTTCAGAATAGGGCTAGCAGACTTCATCTTACTCTACCTCTTATAAATACTAGCACTGGTATTCATTTACACACATAACAAAAGCATTAAAATTTTCATTTACATTTAAGACAATCTTTTCAGCTTATAACTGGAGAAAGCCTAGACAAATATATTTTCCAGACAGGCATAACAGAAGCCAGACTCATTTTGTATACGTGCCAGTTATTTAGTAGAATTTGAAGAGCAGGAATCAATCATTAGAATTTTTTATGGACCGACATTACCATAATTACTGTTGCCAGTGTTTAAAAAAAAATGCATTTCAGAGCACAGTGGGGCCTCTGAAAAGAGACAGCCTATTCTTTAATGACTCTGAAGATGTTACTCTGGAAAAATAAAATGTTCTGATGTTCTCCTGCTTTTACCCACCTGTTCTCACAGTGAAATCGAGCCAGGATGTCTCTTGCTTTTGTTTGACTGTTCAGTTGAATTGCCATAGAAACTTTTGAATGCAGTGGCGCATAAATTCTTATCACACCCTCT
Source organism: Dermatemys mawii (assembly GCA_007922305.1). Lineage (NCBI taxonomy): Eukaryota > Metazoa > Chordata > Testudines > Dermatemydidae > Dermatemys > Dermatemys mawii. Next base: position 48,900,906 of record ML677334.1, read on the forward strand.
GGTATGTGAGTCTGTAGACACACGGGAAAAAATGACAGTTCCCTCATGTCAATATGCAACAGAGTAAGTTTAGTTATATATTGTCATAGCTCAGCTCAGGGGCAGTTCTTCAAGCACTTTCAAGTATACTTTTAAAAAGTCAATGACATGGACTGCCTGAATCATTAGAGCAATAAATCTATGAGCTACAAATCATTATATAACAGTTACACATTTTATCTAACAAGGTAGTACACAAACGTTATGTCTACACTGCAGCGTAAGCCCAGAGTTACTAGAACTCAAATTAGCAAACCCTGGATTTGTTAACTTAGAGCTTGATTGTCTACACTCATTTGTAAGCCCAGGTTACGAAATCTTGAAACCTGGTTCCCAGTCTGGAGTGCCAGCATTTACATCCATATCCCAGACTTCCTAGCACCCTGCTTCAACATGGCTGCTCTAGCTCTTTATTTGTGTTACAGCATGGGAAAACATGACAGTCCAACAAACTTTATTGTCCAGAGGACAAGAAAATTGACCCCATGGGACTGTGGGATACTTTTAGTAGATTCCTAGAGCACAAGTTCAGTGGGACTATGTCTACACTGCAAAGGCAATAGGACTTGAACCTTGGATTCCAGCTTGACTCAGGCTTGGACCCTTCATCCCCATGGGGTCCTGACTCTGAGACCTGGTTTAGTATAATATGTATGTAGATGAAAGGGGGACTAACAACACCCAAAAAATCTAACACTGTGGCATGCTTTATGTAAATACAATAGAATATACTATAGTCCCTGATTTTTAATTGCAGCCAGAAATAAGTGCAGATGTTAACTAGGATCCCTATAGCATGAACCAGTGGACAAGCAATTGTTTAAAAACTATATTATATACTTGAAAATATCCTTTCTTCCTTTCTAAAGAAGAAATTCCCCACAGGCAAGGAGACTGAGTTCACTCTCTGCCCTCTCTACAACCTCAACAAAGCTCCAAGTTTATACACAGCAAAATAATAAAATCCCATATGGTTTCTCTTAATTGACATATGACCTTGAACAGAGTTCAGACCATCAATTATAAAAGTTTACTCATTCTTCTATGGTTAATGGTAGGATAAATCAATTAGTAAGGCTTGCTCTCAGTCCTAATCTAGTTAATGCCACCCTGAGTAGAGAACAATAGCAGTCTCTCAGCCACTTTTAATCACTGCATAATTTAGAACATCTGAAAGATGGCGTTTACGTTAAATGCTTTGAAATTTAACTCACTTATTCGATCTTTATTCACCCTCCATTTTCCTTCCCTATTCCAATTACTTGGGAATGCCTATTCCCCTACTTGTCAGATACAAAGACTTTTGCCATCTGCTGACCAGCTTGTATTATGCTAAAGGTACCTTGATGTCTTATAATTTTTCTCTCCCAGAATAAACTGTTTTTGTCCCATTACTTGTAGTATGAATCTAAGTCTAAAATGCAGTAACTTGTACCAACAGTTAAAACAAATATGTTCCACACATCTAGGTCTGTGTATATGCCATTCACAAAACACCTGTGTTAGTGCTCGCCAAACATCTGATTGGGTAAAGGCTAATCAATGACTCACACATAAGCACCTCCTCATCTCTCTTCCCCAATGTCTAGTCTCTCTGCTTCCCATATTCTACTGCCTGAGACTGAAGATTTACACAAGTCTTTTTAGCCCCATGATGTGAGTCCCGCAAACTCAAGTCAGTTGACCCACTTAGACTGGTTGCTGTCAGTCTTCTTTTGCAGTGTGAACGGCTCCTGCAAAGAGCCTAGTGAGCACGACTACTTTGTTCAATGGCTTGTCACGAAGCAGTGGAACCACAGCCAACCAGACAAATGCATGCTTACATGGCAGCCCGGCCGAGATCCAGGTCAAGCTCTAAACCAGGGCCCATCACTTAATCTACTGTAATTCCAAGAATTTGTTGACTTTCATCAGAACACTTGGCATTCTGTTGTGAAGAGCAGCCCATATTGTAAAACACATACCGTAAAAACACCACTGGAGGAATTGGCCAAAAGGGGGTACTTTAGACCAACTCAGTTAACATTGTCCCTTTCTGAAATCAAGCACAGAACTAAGGCTAGTCAGAAAACAAGAATTTAATTTCATGAAAGATTCCAGAGTTTTGAAATTTTCTTCCATTCTATATCAGAACAAAAAAAGAGACCTTTTGAGATTTTTCATGAAAAAACACGAGAGAGAGAAAACCAATAGTCCTCTGACTAGGGCACTCACCTGGAATATAGAAAATGCAGTTCAAGTCCAGCCCTGCTCTCCTACATTCGTAGTGAGTGCTCTAACCTAGCATCTGGCTCTCCCACTCTTGCCTATTGAGTCTGTCCTTATTTGGAGCAATGACTTGAACCTGGACCTCCCAAATCTTAGATGAATGTCCTAACCACCAGGTTATTCTAGAGTTAGTCAGTTTCTCTCTCTTGTTTTGACCAGAAATTCCATCCTGACCTGAGGAAATCTTCCAGAGAAAATGGCATTTTACAAGAAAAAACATTTTGTCAGATAATTCCCAACCAGTTCTACAGAGAACCTCTGCTATTTGTCTTAGCAACATACCAAGCCTCAGGAGCACAAGTCCCAAAACAGCTTCTCGCACATAACAATCCAATTTGCTTCAGGCTTGTCAGATTCGAAAGTTGTTTCCAAATCAAGAGTTTTTTTCATTTTTAAATGAGAACATTTTTTTAAAAATACAAAGCCTAGTATTCTAACATCTTAACTCACATTTCTCCTCCCTAGTAAAACTTATTTGTCTCACAAACCCCAAAGGAACATATTCATTATTATTATTAATATTTATTTGTATTACAAATATGGCCTGAGAACTGAACAGTAAGTGCCCTGTTGTACTAGGTACTGTATAGCGAAGAGCAAAGACAGTCCCTGCCCCGGAGAACTCTGTCTCTGCCAGACAAGATGTAATAGTCAGATGTGGAAGATGAGGTAGAAAATAAACAGTTTAATAGAAGGACAAAAGTGAGAGCTTGCCACTTGCTTAATCCAGTGCCAGAGGGGAGTGATTTGTTAGTATCGCAATAGAAGTAGATTTCAAGGAAGGATTTAGACTGCATGAGGTAACAACTTTATGAAATTTGACAGGAGATTTTCCCCATGCATAGGAGAAAGCACCAGGGAGATTGAAAAGACTAGTGGACATGATGGAACTCAAAGCTGTTGTTTAAAAATATGTCTTACTACACCTCTGATCTTTCAGGTCTCTCTCGTTCCATTGTCTTTCTCCTCAGCAATCTTCTCACACCCTTGTCAAACATCATCTGTCTCTTGGTGTTATTCATTGTCGCCTCATTCATCTTTCTCACTTGAGAAATCAGGAAGGATGGGACCTACAGAGAGGAAGCCGAGGCTGAGTATATGCAAAAGGATGGAGGAAAAACGTACCCCTCTCCCCACAATTGATTTCAGTGATTGTTAGAGATGATAAATTAAAAGCACTGGAAACTGAGTCTTGTTTATTCCCAGAAGTAGTAAAGCATGGTCAAATTTCCCCAATATTACTCAGCTACCACTAGGGGTGAAATGATAGTTAATTTTCCATGCCCATTCAATCTATGACCTCTCTGCTGAAGCTGTCAATAAGGATGCTTACCAATGCTATTGTAATAATATCTTTGAGATCTATCTTGGGAACTTACATGTCCTACATTACCATAGTTCCTGAGCCTCTCAAACCTGTAATGCCATCCTCACAACATCCCGTGAGGAGCAGAAGTACTATTATCCTTGTTTTACAGATGGGGAACTGAGGCACACACAGACTAAATATTTTCCCAAAGTCAGACAAGCAGTCTGGCACAGCAGGGAATTCCTGGGTCCAACACTAGTGCCTTAGCCATTGGGCCATCCTCTGTCTCCTAGAAATGGAAGTGAGACCACCAGCACATTCACCTATGCCACCAAAAGCCATCAGATGGTACTGACTTCTGATCACTATTGGCGTGGACTGGATTTGAGTGAGTAGCCTTGAAAAAAAAGATTAATAAAGGCATGACAAGTCAGTGAGTAAAGCTGACCTCTATTTTTACTTCCTCCTTTAAGTAAAATGATAAAAGTGAAGAGGCTCACACTTGCAATGCAGAAGTAAAAGCACAATGTCACACTGCATGTCTATGGATGCAAGTAAAAGACCTACTAAGCTTGAAGACATGAAACAAACACTTCTGCAAATGGCTTATAAACAGATTTTTAGATTGACCTAAAGCTAGCTGCTGGTTACATTAATCTAATCACAATATATTAATGCTCTCCCTTTGGGCAAAGTTCAAGCTTGTATAGCAGGCGAACATAAGGCTAATGGACCAAAGCATTGTATGGAGATTAATTTCACCATTGTCAGTTGTGTGTTCCAGGCAGAAATTGCTGCATATTTCCTTGTCTCTGTGTGGCTGCTGCATTCGGCTCTAAAACCTAGAAAAAACAAGTATGGGAACCAAAACACATATACTGTAGTCAGCATTACTCACTGTCCACAGGATGTCCTGGTACTTAATTAAAAGTCTCACTATGTGTGCCGTGGTGGCTGCTGCTTGCATCTCTTCTTGGTTTGCATGTTTGCCTTTGTAGATGAAGACGTTTGGTGCAACAATCATGGAAACATTCCATAAGTTCATTTTGTTTTTCCCTTCATTAGCAACTATCTTCTTCAGGAACTGCAGAAAGGCCTGGGAAAAGCAGTGCCGCTCATACTTAGTAAAACGCATCATGAAATACAACATGAATACAACATTTTCAAATCCACTGTGCACCTGGCTAGAAAGCTGCAAACTCTCCTCTTGGATATAGTACTTAGGGATGCTATCTATACCTTTGTGTCCTCCAGATTGGACTACTACAACATGCCCTACCTGGGTCAGTCCCTGAAGACCACTCAGCAATATCTCATACAACAAGCATATATCAAGAATAGATATCATCCAAAGTCGTTAAAGTCTCATTAAAGTCAATTGGAGGCTTTCCATTGACTTCAATGGGCTGTGGATTAGGCCCGGATTTAGCAGCAGAGAGAGCCTCCCTGGAGAGAGCATATTGCATCTCTGCTCTATACATTATGCTATCTACTATCCGGTGTCCACTTACAATTCAAGATATTGATTTGATCTATATTTCCTACGTTTGGTCCTGACTACCTTAATGACCACCTCTCTCCATAAGTACCAACCCTACTCTTCCACCTGGGGAACTTCTGCCAACAGGCCCAGGATGTTATCTCTGGGATGATAGAAGTAAGGAGTTCTAAGCAGTGGGCTTTAACTCTAGAAATCACTGCTGCATGTCAGTGCCAGTATCAAGGGCGATTTGTTGCCCTTTTGAGCACAGTGCAAGAATCATCAGGTTTTTTCAGGCCTTCCCTTGAATGAGTGCACTAGAGTAGACTGAGGTTTTGTTGTTGTTATTGGGGAGTCCCTTGGGGGATTAATTCTGCCAGTTTATTATTTTAGAATGTTATTTAAACAACAGCCTGTGTACGATAAACACATTTTTAAAAACTCAGAAATGGCAACAGAAATTGTGTTGAAGTCATTTCTAAATTAAAACAATGCTTTGCTACAGGTGGGTAAGGATAGGAACATTCATTATTTACACTAAGTATTTCTAATTCTCTTTCATTTAATAACTTATCATCTGTAATTATTAGCACTATTAGACTGGCACCCATAGTCTGCCCTGTGAAACATTGCTCATGAATATGGATTTTGGCCAAATACTACTATTAATACTACCTATTTCTTAGATAACACTTTTTATCCATAGATATCAAAGTGCTTTGCAGAGGAGGTCAGTATCATGATCCACATTTTGTTAACAAAGAAACAGAGGGACAGGGTCTTGTCTGAGGTCACCCAGTAGGGCAAGGACAGTTCCAAGAACGGAGCCCTACTCAGCTGGCCGTGGAACCCTGTTAATATGTTGTATTGGGAACACATGATGATAAATGATCATAAAAGAAATCCACACACCTAAAATGTAGACAAAAATGTCAACATGAAATAAAACTGGAAATAAATGGATACATAACATTCATAATTAGTGAACTGTCAAAGAGAACACTCTGCAAAAGCCCGTAGTTTGAACATTATTGATCCGAACTATCTGGCAAATAACTGCCAATAATTAATAATACATTAAAAAAAAAAGTGAATCGTTCACTTTTAAGCAAGGGGCTACATCCATAACAGATATTATTCCTAATAAATATCACAATCAGCTGTATTCCATTAGATGTTCCCCAGAGAACTGGAGAACTTTTCAGAATGATGATAAAGTAACATGAATATTTTTGCGGGGGAGGTGATTGATCATTTGCTGCTATGAACAAACCCAGACTCTCATTTAAAAGTCAAAGAATACAGACATAGGAATCATCAAACAAAGCACCTACCTTGGCTGTATCTCTGTTGGCATCAGGTAACAACATGATCAATAGATGCAAAGCTTGTAACTGTAACTTGACCTTGGAGACTTCTAAGAATATAATAATTAATATTTTAAAAGTCATAATTACCATGAGATTTGTGATAGCAGGAACTCTGAAAGGCATGGTGAGGCTACTTTGCAACTACATCAACAGTCTGACCAGGGCATAAAGCTCCTCTATCAAACCCCTCCCTTCTATCGATTTAAGGAAATGCTGCTTGGGAATGGATGGCATATAGCTACCACATGATCAGGGAGGTAGTAAGGTCACTTCACCCACCCTCTTGAGTTATCCTGTAACTGTGCATCTGGAACTTTATCTCTGATTTCATCTTCAACTACTACAGGGTATAAAGACAAACTATAAGATTACATTTAAAGGGGAAAGGTTATTCTGAGAAATGATACAGAGACTTCTTTTGTAGATGACAAGGTTCCTTGCTGCAATAAGTGCTGAGAATCCCAGATGCTGCTCTGATACATGGCATTTCTTCTTCTAAATTAAACATTGGCCTTTCACCAGAAATGTTCTACATTTAATGGGCATTTTCTCCTCTACATGCCATGGACCTGGAATTATATTGGACTAATCTGGACAAATAGGAAGGAAGAAATTTATTGATACTAATGCACAGAACTTAGTTTTTATCTCCAATTCTGGTTTTACAGGGTGCAGGGATCTACAGAAAAATCTATCCTCTTTGGGGAGACATTCCCTGAATAACCTATTCTCTGGGTCACATAAGGCTTAAATCCTCCAGTGCTGGTTACTGGCCAATTCCTCTTTGATGTCACTGTGGGACTGCCTTGTATATCAGATCACACTTCTATAAGATAGTACTTCTCAATTTCAAGCTGATATGGCAAAATTTATTTTCAGGATAGTTTCAGACTAACTTTGTTAAGTGATTTATTGAACCCAGCTCCCATTAGATTGTGGATTTATTGTTTATCCTTCTTTTATTTTAATTTCACTCTCGTGCCTAGTCCCAAACCTGGCTCTCTATAAAAAAAAATGTATCGCATGAGTGTAGGTTTCTAAGGGCCATCATGCCTTAAAGGCACTAGCCTATTCTGGGGGCAGTATGTGACTCCTGGAAGCATGATGACTCCTGGAGCTCCCTAAAATGAAGAGTGGATGGGTGGGTAAGGAGAGGAAGAGGAAATGTTGTTGCTACTATACTAGTTATGAGGTGAAGAACGAGGTCACCTCTAGTCTATCTCACCTCCTTCATCCTCTCCCCCATGAGGTCCTAGCGCCATACACTCAGGTAAGCCCCATGACCAGCCAATGTGCAGTTTGCAAGATGGAATAAACTGTTGGAACTTCCCTCATTCTTTGAACATACACAGACTGCTTGGTCACAATCTGACTTTATAAGAACATTTTACCCAATAAAGTCACCATTCTGCTCTTTTCATTCAGCCCTAACTCAAACAAGTCTCCTACTGAAGTCAACAGGAATTGACTAAGTAAAATCTGCACTATGGCATCCTTATAACTGAAAATAGAAAAAATGGCTCAGAAGCAGAATGCACAGGACACTTAGGACCCAAAACTTAGCTACTTGCAGCCTTCCACAAGCAAATACATTTCTTTATGCAAAGATCCTGATAAAAATAATCTTTCATGAAAGAAAACAAAATCTTATCAAATACTAAGTATAGTGTGATGTAGGGTGATCAGATAGCAAGCGTGAAAAATTGGGACAGAGTGCGGGGTAGTAGGCACCTATGTAAGAAAAAGCCCCAAATATCTGGACTGTCCCTATAAAATTGGGACATCTGGTCACTCTTGCGTGATGACTGGATTTTACACTGGAGAGAATTTTTATTCACTAAATGTATAATTCGTGTGAATCAAATATGGTAAAATCTATGTAAGAAAGCCAGTTTTCAACCACTATATGTTTACTGCTTTAAATAGCTATTTAACTAGCACATCTTATGTTTAGTCAAATATGCCAAGTACCATTTGAAAGAAGGCTTACAGGAAACCAAAATGGTTATGACACACTGGCAATCTCTTTCCTTTTCTTGAGCTCTTTTTTATTTTTCATATGTATCCATTCACACTAATTTCTTTCTACTTACTTTCCACTAGTGTGATGAAGGCAGGCAGATATTCTACAGTGAAGATGGGGCTTGGGAGTTCTCTTATAAACATCTTCAGCAGTCCTGCTGCATCATTGTTTCGTACTTGGTCCCAGTCAAATGTGTTTTCATGAAATTTTATTTCAATTTCTTGACGGAGATTCTGCAAGACAAAAGAAAGTGACTTATTTTAATTACAGCTTCTGATTGGTGAGCTTTATTTCATTTCACAAATGCCACGAACAACAAAGAAAGCTTTGTGAAGTGTGGAATTTGAAATGGAACAGTTATTTGAACAAACATTTCTACACCATTGTTTGTCTTCTTTATCTAAAACATACATAAGAGGTTTTAACCCTTACACACAAGGGACTAGGATATTCATCCTCAAAGTCATTTAATCTGAATGTGTTTTGTATATGCTAGTAGTTCCCATTAGAGAGACCAGGTGGGTGAGGTTGTATCTTTTATTGGACCAACTTCTGTTGGTGAGGGAGACAAGCTTCTGAGCTATACAGTTCTTCTTCAGGTAGTGCCCATTGGCTTTCTCATGTGTGATCATAATTAGGCTGCTTTTTGTCAGACACAAGTCCTTCCTTTTCTTCTCTAGTTTTATTTTTTAGATAAGTGCCAACTTGTTTGATCAATTTTAAGGACTTATATGGTACCAGTTCAGTACTCTGGCACAACTCTGGCCAAAACATGCAGGCAGGTAAAAACAGTAATTATTGGATTATCCTGGCTTCCCATGTAAATCAAATTATTTTCTGGAATCTGTGCTCCAGAATTAGGGTCCACTCAGCTTTGAAGTGTAAATAGTTAAAAAGTGTGTGTGTGTGTGTGTGTGTGTGTGTAACATAAAGAGACTCAGCAGGGTATCAAGTGAGAACAGAATTTGTACCAAACTCTGGATTACAGTTTGGAAAGTTCAACCTCCCTGTGAAAAACAAACAAAAATGTAATGTGTTAATAAAATGCAGGGATTGGGATGTTAGCACCTTACATTGATATTCTCCACTGATAGCTTGAATGTGAAAAAGTTCTAAGCGAAGAGGACATTTCATTGTCTGACAGTGTTGAAGACAGCAACACAAAGAACTTCTTAATTGCTGCCTCTTAAGAGGACAAAAATTGGCAATATAAATTAAGAAAAAAAGCCTGTGTGTTATATGAGGGCCAGTACTAGCTTAGGCAAAAGATAATAATTTAATTTTCATTTAAACAGATTGTTGCTAGAAAGGAAAGCTTCTTAAAATGATATTCCAAAGAAGGTCTTATGAATGCCAGTCTGGTTTGTACCCTTATCTTCTGAAAATGGCCTTGTCTGACTGTAAGAGTTTCACTATTTGTCCTCTCATTCATAATCATCACATTTAAAATTAAGTAGCTTTTCTAATCACTCCTAACTGCTTTTGCCTTATAGATACAAAGAGTGTCATTGATTTCAATGGGACTGTTTATTTGAGCAGGATTTGGCTCTATATTTCATGTGCCAGTTTTTAATCATCTTTACTTCAAATCTGCGTTAGCAGTAGGCAAGAAAATATTCTGAAAGAAGAGTTGTTAAAAACAAATAGTGTGCTTAACATGCCCCACATCAATGGCAGGAAATTACATATCAAATACCATTACATATAATGAAGTGAAACTGTTGGCGCAAAAGGAAATATAAAGTCATTCAGTATTTGGTGTGTAGTGTTACAATGCCATTCTTACTAGCACACCGTTTTGGTTGCATTCTCTACTATTTCAACCTCCTTTACAGCCACTTCGCTTGCACCTAATCCATTCAAATATCAGGATTAAATACCCTGACTGAGAAGTTTAGAGCAAGTCCCATCACTTCATTATAACCATAAGGGAAGAGAAAGAGCTTTCAAGATTTTGCTGCTTCGTATTTCTAGAATGGAAGGAAGGTCCGTGAGAGGAGAGATATCGATTTTCTACATATACACTTCATTTGCGTGTAATTAGTTTTTAGAAATATATCCTTATGACAGTCTTTTCTGTTTGTTTTTTCATTTTGTTTCTCAGCTTACACGAGAGTAGTTTAACATACAATTTGGTTCAGTACATACCACACATCTTAGAGGGAGAGGAAAACTTGTATTTACTTTGTCTATTTTTTGTTATTTAAAAAAGTAACTTTTAAGCACATCCATATGCCTTTCATTTTTGAAAACAAGAAGCAATGTTGAGTTGGAATGCCCTCAAATCCTCATGTCATAATAATATATGATGGCTTTGAAGGATGAAATCTGGAACTGCTTAGGAAAAGCTTTCTCTCTGTCCCTTACTGGTTGACTTGTTGGACACACTTAAATGAATAAAAACTCAAATAAAACATATGACATCGTTCATGTGGCTGTTTGACTTACCACCCGGTATAGGAAAGTCAGACCCATAGCACAAAGTGATTCTCTGGATACAGGTCAGACTAGCAGAACAAGACACAGTGTAGTCTGTGCACAGACTACAAAAAATGATTAACAAAAGATACAAAGCAGCCCTGTCGCATAACCCCCTTAAAAAGTCTACATTCTCTACAGAAAAAGTGAAAGAATAAAAAAAATATGTATAGTGATAGAAATTGAAGCCAGGAAGCTACAGAGCCTCTGTCTAGCCTAGGGGTTCAATCCTGGAAGGTGCTGTGTGCACTGAACACCTAATAAAGTCAAGAGGAGTTGAGATGCTCAGCACTATAAAGTGCTCAGAATCTTGCAGAATCAAGCCCTACTATGGCATTAGTTATATTCAGACATACATCTGCAGGGCCATATCCAAAGCAGATATTGTGAGGCCCCATCTGATTCCCTCTACACACATGAAAGGCTCATCCCTCACGTGCATAGCTCCAGCAAACACCTTACCTTCTGCAAACTCCTGACTTGGTTTTTTAATTGTGAAATGAGCTGTGCAGTGTGAAAGTGTCATAGAAGCATATCATTATTATACAGATCACTCATGCAAAGCCTCCTCTCGTCACATATTTTATTAGCTATTACTAATCACGTGACTGAACCAGCTAATCAACATGCAGGGCTCACCAAGATCCTGAAGCACTCTTGTTTCATACCGTGCAGATGTCACAGTACTGGGAATCCTAGCTAACTGTATGTAGGAAGGTTATTTTTCTTGTTGGTGGAAAATTTAATTATAGCCAGGGGAGCAAGAATCACTTTAAAATGTATAAACCAAAGGAAAAAATACAAAGATATTTAGTCATTAATGGCAGGCAAAAGGGAATGATCGTAAGTGAATGTGAACCAACTACTGAAGATTTTTTTTAAGGTATAAACCTGTTCTCTCATTTAATGTTCTGAGTGCCAGAGCTATTGAGCATTGCTTTGTAGTCATCTCACCAGACATACCATACCTGTGAAAAAAACACAGAATTTGGGCTTGCTTTTGGCTTAATTGGCTTGTGAGTTGCTTTTTGGCTAGTTTTTGGCTTGTTGCTTGTTGTAGCTTGCTTTTTTTGATCGGCTCCCAGAAAGCAGGGGAAGGGGACGGGAAGAGAGTCCCTTGTGTACAGCAGACTGGAGTGTTGGAGTTCTTAGGGATTGGCTTGTTTTGGCTTTGTTTTGAAATGGATTTAGCTTGATTTTTGGCTTATTGTGAAAGTCGGGTGCTTATTTACCATGTAAAAGTTGGCAACTGTGCATCTCACTTGTAACAATACGTTACTTGCAGTAATTCAGTCACTAGAAAGATGTCTTTGTCTACTGTATAGAGCTCCAGGCAGGTGGGGCCTCTGGTAAACAAGGAAGACAAAGCTAGAACTTAAGCTATGTAGAAGGCTGTTTGTTTCTTTAATTTGTTGCTACTTACTTTAATAATGGACTCGTGTTTACGATGAACCGAGAGTCCACATATCATGACATCATCTGCATCACTCAGACAAAACCTCACTTTTCATACCATAAAATGGATGTATTAATTTACAGTAAGCACTACAGGAAGGCATGTATTATTATAGTCTACTTGCTAATAATATGGTACATATTAGGGGGGCAAACGTAAAGACAATTACTGTCGCAGGCACAGGCCAGTGGGCCCAATCCTACTACTATGTGCTATGAAAATAGAGTACTTCATCTCATCAAACTGATCAGCAGGACATACTTCTCACAGTTCCAGACATGGGACCCCAAAACTCCAGTCAAAGGTCAAATGAGAAATATTATTATAAGAAGCTTAAAATTATGTGGAGTCAGATCTTTAGCTTAAATTTGTTAATAACCTCAGGCTATCAACTCAGTATTTCTGAAATAAAATACAAGAAGTGAGATCACAGCAGTTCTGAGTGACAAGGAGGTCAGATAAGTTCTAAACTCACAGGTTTAGTGAGGAGAGCTGCACTTTGAGTCCACGTGTCCTCTAAATAAAACATTAGCCCATGCCAAGTTATGGTTTTCAGTTTCAGGAAGCAAGTGACAAATGACAAAATTTTCCACTTTGTACAGACTCTACTGGTTACAAGAAGGTGAATGAGAAAACAAGTACCTTAACTCTTGAGGCAGATCCAGGAACTCGAAGTATTCCTTCCGTTTCTAAACCCGTTTCCTCAAGCTTGAGCAACAGCTAAAATGCAACAGCAGCATTTTAAAAATACTATTTACCTGTTAGCAACCTGCCTCCCTAAAAATCATTTGATGTAGTTTCTCATCAAGAATAATAAATATCCCTATTAGGAACCCTGTGTACCTAAAATGATGAATTTTCAGAGAAGAAACCATGTTTTCCTATGTGTTTGTACAACTCCTAGCACAATAAAAGTCCCCTAACTTGGGACTTTTGGCACTACTGTAGGTCTAACAATAAATATATAATAATAATAATTAATAATAATGAGGCCATCCTTACATTGCACAGTATCTTTCTTAGCAAGCACACTGATTTCCCTATGACACAATGGAGCTATGAGGATACATTCCTTCATGTTTGTGAGACGCTCAACTATTGTGGTGATGAGCATCATAGAAAAGCCTATTAATAAATGTGTAGGCAGAGTTCAGAACTTAGTCAAGAAAATAATCTTAGGAAAATTTTCTGGGATGTGAACAGACCTTTGTGGCCTCAGAACTTCTTCTTTACAAAATTCAGTGCAGAGTATTTTTGTTTTGACAAAATGAAAAAGTGGGAAAAAACTAATTTTGTTGCATTTATTCACATGGCTCTGGATTTTCATTATTAACTGCCCTCCTCCAGCTCTGTCACAAACACTCTTTTGCTAACAAGTTATCAGATCTACAGCTGGCCAAAATGTTTCAAATGAAACTTTTTTTCACCAAAAATTCAGCTTTGGGTTGATGAAAACATGTCATGAATTTATGTCAGATTTGCCAAATCATTTTAGCTAAAAAAATCTGAAAAAAAGAAACATTTTTTCATATTCAAAATGAAACATTTTGATTTTTTGATTCAAAATGACTTTTTGTTTTGAATTTTACTTCAATTTTATTTTTGAATAAAGATAAAAATCCTCCGAACTGAAATGAAACATTTTGTTGAGGGTCAAATGAACCATTTTGTTTGGTCCCAAATGACATTTTTTGTAAGCCAATGTAACAAAAATTTAATAATTTACATAGCTCTATAACTTCCCAAAGTGAAATTATCAAGCAATGAAGTGAAGTTGATTGCTGGCAATGCAGAAATTAATAACAAATGTGCCAACCTAACTCTATCTAAATGAATCGATACTAGCTCTTTGTTTTCTTTCAGGAGATATTTACAGTTAAATGTGACTTTAATCTTAAAACTGAATGACCACATAAATCTGTGTGTGTATGCGTGTGTACATGCAGTTGTGTGTCTGTCTGAGCCATACACTGGATGTCACTGTAGCTTCATACTAATTCAGTTGAATGACCATCTTGTTGGTTCGATGCACCTCATTCACATGACACCAGTTCACTTCTGATAATCTCAGATAAGTCAACAGGTCTGCAGTTTGAAATAATGTGAAATCATAAATGCTCCCCTTCAATAACATTTCATTGATCTACATGTCAAATGAAAAGGGAAGCAGAATCCTATTCAGTTGGTTCTGTACATTTCCTGTGCAATATTTTATAAATATATGCCCCAAATTGGAAAAAACTCCCAGCATGCACATGATATTCAAGAACAGTGTTTTCGATCTAAGTCTCATGAGATGTTTAAATCACAACACATGGACAGAAATAAATTGCAAACACCTTGAACCCATTAAAGTCTGTCTTCTTTTATCTGATGTCTGCTTTGTGTGTCAATGCTAATAAGGAAAATTCAAGTCACACATGATTTTATTTTACTCACTTTTTGAAAGATGAGAGGAACTTTTATTCCAGGGAGCTTCTTTTGATCGTTTTCCAACAGTATTGCGAGAGGGACTCCAAAAAGGCCATTTTCTTTTGAAAAAGATGTAAAAAGAAAGACAGAAAATGAGGCCTAATAAGCATCTTCTTACTAAGCATTACAAATGACAAGACATCTGTCAGCCAGCTACCACTGTACTTTTACCTCGTCCTTTGATTTTTTCTGTTCGGTTCCTCTTTAGTTCTATCCCCAAAGCATCATAGAAGGCTGTTAGTTCAATCAGAGAGAGATTGCGAATTTTCTTCATGTCTTCAAGAGATAGGTCTCCAACCTCTGTCAGGCCAAATCGGCTTTTTCGAACAGTAAATTTCTAAAAGAAGTATATGGAAATAGGGTTTTATTTTACATGCTTGAGAAATGTTTAGTTTTTAAAATTAGTCTTTGTGAAGAGGGTGGGGGTTTTTTTTTGTTTTTTTTTTAAATAAAAGAGATGCGCTGGTGGTGCAGGAAGTCATGTGGTGGTGATCTGATGGGTGGGCTACCTTAGAGCTAAACCCAGGCTCCTGCATGTTGTCTGGCTGTTCTGCTGATGACTAGGTTAATTTGAGATGTAACGCTGAGCACCTGATCCTTTGTGCTCAATGATAGCTCTCTTGGCAATTTTCACAAAAGCAGGTAAGTGAACCCTGATGTCCTGGACATATTCCAGTTTTCACATGGTTTTCCTGTTTCTGCATACACTGCATGATAATTTGTGAGCTGTTTACAATGCTCGTAACTGCTGCGACAAGCTGAGCAGGCTCCATGCCCGCACTGCTATGGTGTCAGCTCTGGCAGTCCATGGAAAACGGCAGAGCTAGCAGCAGAAGTATTGGAGTAAGAAAGAAAGGAGAAAGACCAGAGAAGAGATGCCACTTGGCAGGAGAAGTGATGCCACACGGCGAGAGATGCAGAAGCCAGAAGATTTGACATGTTTACTGGACAGCGAGAGGACCTGCGAGGTGGATTCATGCCAGCCACATGGTGAGAGATGCTGATGCCACCAGAATAGATATTTTTACCGAATAGCGAGAGGCTCTCCAAGGTGGTTTCATAGACATAGGAGAGCAGAGTTCTAGCAGTAGCGGTGGCTGGCTGACCACCACTCTGTCTGCCGAAAGCAGTATGGCGTCTGAAGGCCAGAAAAGGCGCGAACTGGCTGTCTGCCGCATCTTGCATGGAGGGAGGGGCTAGTGACGAGAAGCACAAACGAAAGCCTGTGAGACTATTTTTGCCCCCCTCATGCAATGGCAGCTTTACCCAGAATTCCAAGGGGCCACGGGGACTGAAGGAACTGTGGAATACCTACCCACAGTGCGCCACTCTGAGAGTCGAGGCTAGTCACAGTACTATGGGCGCAATACGCCAAATTAGCCCGCTTACTGGGGACTCACACAATCGAACGTATACCATCAGCTTTCTTAACTCAAACTCTAGAAAGTTGACGTTATTTCATAGTGTAGACAAGGCCCCAGATTGCTCTGCCATGCCAGGTAAGAGGTTCGTACTTATGATAGGAAGAGTGTGCAGGATAGGTAACATCTTTAAAATTGAGGGTGGAATATTATGGGGAGGGTTAGGGGAAGGTTAGAGGTCTAGTAACAGGACAAGGAGGAAAGTTCAGTATGCCAGGGCCATGATAACTAGGGAGACAGCCTGATTTCCCAAAGGTGCTCAAATTATTATCACCACAGAGCAATCAGACTACTCCATGCCATACGTAATTTACTTGATACTTATCACCCTACTGCAACATGGAAATTTGAGGTTCCTGAGGTCTTCTCCATTGGTGGTGCTAGAAATGCACAAATTGATTGTTCTTGGTGAATTCAGCATCTGTGCAGATGATAACTATTTTGGATCAATTTAGGATTTCATGGTCAATGTGACATTTGTGGGACTTTCCTACGTAGTTAATGGCTTGACCCATATATCTGGCTAAAGTCTGGAGCCAGTGTTTAGGCTTTTATTGGATGGCAGGATGGTGGTTGTGATTACATCCTAGTCACAGGCTGATCATGAAACCCTCAAGTTTGGGGGTAAGGACACACATTTCTTCTCAAGATGATGGACCTGTTTTAATGGTCCATCCTTAGAGGCTGATGGAATCCATAAATTGCCAGCTGGCTCAGAAGGATAATGCCATCCAATGAATAGACTACAGTATGCATACCTGGTTGGACAATAATCTGTCCCTGACTACTGAGACAGGCATTTCCTATGCTGCACCTGCATCAAATACTAATCTGAGACAATCTGCGATACCAGTGAACAGAACCAAGGTTCACTCCTCCTCCCATGTTTGAGTCCAATAGATCTCAGACACAGAAATTTAAAGCCCATGTCAAGAAAGGTAGAGAATCTGGGTGTGGATAAGGTGAAGGGACTAGTTCAAGTAATAATGATGGATTGCCACCCTCAGTGCCAGTAACTGATCTTTGTTTTTACGTGAAAAGTTTGTGGGTGAACAATGCCATACAATTTTCAAGTATTGGGGTATATATACCAAATTGCGTTGGGTAGAAGGGGTGTCCATGACTAAGCATATGCTTTGGCTTTCATGCCTCACTCAGAATGCTGCATGGTGGGCAACAGACAAGCACAGCAGGAAGGCTTTACAAATATATAAAGTATTAAAACACATATATTGAAGGAAATCCAATACATCTTAAGAGACTTCACTGTGGTGGGGGAAATGAAGCAGGAAATGAATGGGGTAAAGAAGAACTATTGAGTAAACATAAGGGGTTTAAACTTACAGGCAAAGCAGAATCATCCTTTCTGAATCTCTGATTGTTCTGCCGTTCTCTGTCTTTTGGGAGCACTGTGATGGATTCTGA
>ML677334.1:48918656-48953566 GCA_007922305.1 Dermatemys mawii
ATTAGCTGAAAACAAGGGAGACTATATATGAATACTGAAGGTTTGTTTGTGTTTAGTGCAGAGACATTAAACAAATGGTAAAAACAAAACAAAAAGCTTGTGAAAATGCTAAGGGAGGAGCTTCACAGAGCAATTTCAGCATAACAATAATGCATGTTCCTGTTGTGTCTGGAGGAAATAAGCCCTTGGGCTTTCTGAAATCAAAGCTCTAGTTTCATTTTAGTTTTTTTTTGCTGTTGATATTTGTGCAGAAGGTGATTAAGCTGTAATTTTCTGTTTGTCGGTAGAAGAAACATCCTCATCATCACATTTGTGCATAATGATCTTGTCTATCCTGGCTAGGGAAACTATTTCTGCATTTGTCCAGTGAATAGTCTTTTTTTCTTTTTAAAGGTATTGATAGAAAAGTGCTGCTAACACTGTTTCTCTGGTCACTGTTTACACTGCGTTTTCCCCTCCCCCTACAATTTCCTAACACTGCTGCTCTTGGTGCATAAAAAACATAGTACAGGCACAACCTGTGCAGACGGGGCTCAGCAGGCTACCATGTGGTTTGCAAAGCCATGCCAGCTCTAGCAGAATTTTTGATATAATCCAGGAACCAAAAGACAAGCGGATCTATTGCTCTGTTCCAGCAATTAGTCGCCCACTAGAATTAGTAGGCATAAGAGGGAAATTTCTATTATAGAAATACCCTGTTTCCATAGACTTCAAAGTGTATTAGCCTGAATGAGTTCTAGTATTGCCAACTTTCATGATTTTATCATGAGTCTCATGATACTTAAAGCCCTAGCTCCTGGATTTGTGCAACTAGGTAAGAATCTCAGCTTTCATTAAAATAAAAAGTAAGTTTTTAAGCCCTCAAGGTTGCAGAAGAAGCTTAAAAATGTGCCCCAAGTGCACCCTAAAGGCTTAGAAACAAGATGAATAAAGTGAGCCCCAAATGTATCATCATAATGATTTAAATCTTAGGATTTTTAAGGCAAATGTAGGGTTATTGAGGACCTGACTCATGATTTTTGAACACTTGGGGTTTGCAGCACTGGGAGTTCAAACATCATCCTTCCCATACAGGTGCTATCGCTCTTTCAAATGATAGGATAGACAAAGCGAACTATGTTGTGAAACACTTTACAAAACACTTCTATGGCTGTAGATCCCAGGAATTGACTTACATGTTTTGAATTGTAGTGCAGACTGGGCCATAGATTAGAGACTACAGGCCCTGTTCTACGTTTGTAAAGCGTGCAGCACAGCTGGGTCCCAATTCAAAATGGAGACTTTGGGTACTACCATGTTATAAATGTTTATTAATAATCACTATAATCTTAAAGAAAAGCATGGTAGTGTGTTTCAGCACCTAAAATAGTGGATTAACCGGAAGACCCCAAGAGGTACTTTCTAGCTGTCATTTCTATGATCAAATGAATATTGGTTACAGGTTGGCATACTCACAACTCACTGATTTCCAAACTGGCTTCTGCCCTGGAAGCTGGATACCATTAGAAGGAACTGGTGACACTGGTGCTGTCTCAAACGTGGGCTGATAGGCAAGGAAAAATGATCAGACTGCAGTGAAATTAAAGGCATGTGGACGGACACTTCTACAACTCAATCAACAATGTATCAATCCCAGCGTATGTTTTTGTCACTGAACAATCCATTCTGAGTTGCCAGAGAGAGCTTTTCATTACTCAGCCTGTACAGGTAATCTTCTTCAGGCTGCAGATGTGGATCATGTTGAGGTCAGTGACTATTGTCACAGCTTTACACAGCTAATGAGTTCTCCCCTATGTAATGACTGAAATTTACTAATGCACTTGCTTCAGATAACGGCAGCAAGTTAAAGGTTCGTATCGATGTGTAATTCATCTTGCTTTTAATCACCATGGTCACATTCTGAAAGGTGCTGTGCACCTCCTGAAAAGTGCTGAATACCCTCAATTCCCACTGAGGGGCTGCAGAAATTGAAGTCACTCAGTATCGTGTAGGACTGGAAATTTAACAAGTAAATAAATGGATGGCCAAAACCAGCTGGAAATGCACTTCAACCTTTTCCTCCCATAGGCTACACTGTGTGGAAACCAGGGTTACATGAATAACACAGGCTCTTTAGCAGAGAGCGGCAAACAATTTTAAAAAAACACCATCTTTCCTATTGCTTAGTTTTACCCAGAAAATTGTTTTGCACTGTGTAAAAATGGTGTGTTGGGGTGTGTGTGTGTGTGCACGAGAGAGAGAGAGAGAGAAAGAGAGAGAGAGAGAACGTGAGCATGTGAGAGAGCGGGAGGGGGATGGAGAGAGACAAAAACAGCGGCTGAAAGTCAAAGGCTAACTTTCACTTGGCGTGACACATTTTTATGTGCTGAATTTGCCCTTGTGATTAGCAGCTTTGGAATAGATCATGAGATAAGACTTAGTCCTGCCATGTGTGCAGGGGACTGGACTAGATGACCTCTTGAGGTCTCTTCTAGTCCTATGATTCTATGATCCTCTGAGGAGAATTTGGAGCAGGAAGGCATGTTCAGGGATGAAGAAAGGGTAGAAATATTAAAAACAATTAGATGGCTACTTGGTGAAATCAGCTTCATTGGCTAAAATCCTTGTTTTAAAACCTGGTCTGTTCTGTATATCCTGCTGGCATCCCAGAGAATTGTATTATTTCTCCCATACCCTTGCTTTTACATGTTCCCTAGTTCCCTGAGGTTCGGCATCACAGCCATTGTCTTTTTAGGGGAGAGTGCTGATGAGAACTCTGCTGAACCCATCAAAGCTGCTCTTTAAACAGCTGAATAAACCATTTTGCAAGATGAGGTGATGCCTTCCCCAGAGGCAGAAAACACTGTCTTCCCAGTTTGTAGTTAATACACAGGGGAGCAGTACTCAGACTGATATAAAATGGCAGATAT
Source organism: Dermatemys mawii (assembly GCA_007922305.1). Classification (NCBI taxonomy): domain Eukaryota; kingdom Metazoa; phylum Chordata; order Testudines; family Dermatemydidae; genus Dermatemys; species Dermatemys mawii. The sequence goes on from ML677334.1 coordinate 48,921,566, forward strand.
TTAAAAGGAAGGCAGACCTTCCAATTTGAAGACTGAAATAATGTTGCAGTTGTTTTACACAATCTTATCCTTTGAGTTATTTGGATAACAAAGTCAAATGTAAAATGAATAAAATCTCTCCAGAGAGAGTCAATTTAATAGGCTACCAACGTGATAGCAAACAGGATTTGAGTCACAAGGTTTCCTTTGAACTATAATCCATTAAAAAGCAAGGGCTGTGTAATAAAAGAAATGAAAAATGGTAGCATGATTTTATTACTTTTAAAAGCCCAGAATTAAAAGAAATGTTTTATGACAAGATGCCTAAGCTGTATAAAATGCAGAAAGTAGGCAAATCAGAGAAATGGTGAACATGAATTAGATTTGTAAAATTCTTCTAGCCTTGATAACATAACGTGTTATAAATATCACAGGAAAAGCTAACAGGGCAGTCTCTCTGTTACATCTGGTTTCTGCTGGGGATAAAATTTGAGAAACGGATATTGTTATGGACCCAGCTAAGGATCATTTACTCTCTGCCTCAACCCCAGTGTAGTTTAGAGCAACTTGCAAGATGCTCTAATATAAATCCATTGAGAATAATCCCCTATAAACAATGCTAAGAATAACTAAAAGGCATCATAACTAAAAGGCCTCTTGCCTCCCCACCAATAAAGAGAAGGGCAGGTAGGAGTCAACTCCAAAGGTTCTATGTGAGCCGGAGACTCTACCATCATAGGGGTATCCCCAATGGGCGACTTACAGGAGGTTTCGGCTTGTTATACTGCCTGAGCAACAAAAACGGAACAGGTTGAGATAGAGAATCTCCTCCATTTTTGTTAGTACATGATTTTTATATATTGAGAGTGTCCCTTAAAAACAAAAGATTAGAAAGCTCAGTTTCCAATACATGTGCTAAACCTAGTGGGCCAAATTCTGTCCTTCCCCCCCTGCACCCTGTTACATGTGTGCAATGCCATTAACTTGCATGCAGTTCCATTGAAGGCACAATTTGGTTCAGTTTAGGTACCCTGTTTCTGGCCTACAGTTAGTTGTTCATCAAGTTATTACTGATGCTAAAAATGCCTCCAGTGTTTATTTGCACTATATGCACGAGAGGAAATCTGACTAGCAAGAAAAAGGTGGAGATAGAAATGCTTATTTCCTTTAAAAGCTTTCCACTATACAGAAGATGTAAAAACAAATCATCAGAGCACCACAAAGGCAAAATTTTAATGTCAGCACTGCAGCCAAGAAACATAAACACTGAAGAGATATTAGCGTTAAAGTTCTGTTCATGCTGCTAGCTGCCTTTGCTTTTTTGATAGATTCATATTTTCAAGCATTGTAAGTGCAAATGCCTTTTCATGCAAATGCCTCTAGTTTAGTTAGTGATTTGTTTTTTTAAATTAGATCCTGATCCTTCATGCACTACTCTGAGCAGCACTCCTCTGAAAATCAAGTGGAGTTTTACTTATCAAAGTGTGCAGGGTCATTAGTCTGGAGGTTAACTTGCACCTCACTTTTGGACTTTATTGAGAGGTTGTACCAGGCACCAAACTGCCTGCTTTTCAGATCTGCTGAGCACTTGTGGCTCCTAGAGACCTTAATGGAAGCTGTGGACGTTCAACACTCATGAAAATCCAGCCACAGTGACTGATGTGCCATAGCATTTGAACAGTTGTGCCTGATGTGCATAGCTCTGTTTTAGAGATGGGACAGAGTTGCCTCATCCAGGTGAGGGTGAGATTGCGTCAAGGGAGCACTACCTCTCCATGGATCACCACCATGTAGTGGTGGAGAGGCCAGTGTGTCTCGATGACCAGAAGAGTGATACTGCCTGGAGTCAGGTACTCCCATAGGGCTACCCATGGCAGAATGGTCAAGGACGCGGTTCCAGACAAAGTGTGATCCAAGAAGTCCCTAACAGCAGAGCAGACGGAGGATAACTGTTGTGCAATCAACTTCTGTGAAGATGGATGAAGGCTGCATCAAACAGGATCTCCAGTCGTCACGGTGTCCATGCCATTGGTTTCAAGTCCTCTATCTGTCAAGGATAGTGTGGTGACTGTTGTGCACCGGTCTACTCACTTTAAAAGACATCCCGCACAGGCATCTTCCAGTTTTGGGGAAAAATAACATTGCATAAGTCAAAAGTCTGGTGATGATTGGCGAGTGATGACAGGAACAGGACAGTGATATCCGGAAGTTCCTAGTTACAGACCAACACACAGGCGGTTGGTGTGTGATACAGTTGTCTTGTTCAAGGATTGAGGTAGGTCGAGCATCTTGGCAGCTGCACACATAACTGAGCAGTCTTTTTTTGGATCCATTCTGCTCACCTCACATGGGAAGGGGGTTAGAAACAGTACCCTAAAAATAGTCTTGCCTTGGTTTTTCCTGACTGGATAGCCGCATCCAGCAGGATCATCCCCTCAGTGGTCAAAAATGTAAGAAACTCTTCAACTTTGGAACGTAGAATGTATGTACCCTGATGGACAACTCAAACAGCGACTGAACAGAGTGATGTACAGCCATTACTGCTCGTGAATTAAGTCGGTTTAACATTGATATTGCTGCTTTGTCTGAAACTAGAAGAGCTGATGAAGGACAGGTGACAGAGGAGAAAAGAGGTGTGATACAGCATGGCCAGAGGGCAGCAGGAGAGTGTTAGAGGGAAGCCTTATTCCCTGTAGAGGGAAGCAAGTTACCAGAAGTTGGTTGGAGTACCTGGAGCCAATTAAGGCACCTGAAGCCAATTAGGGTAACTGAAGCCAGGCACATGATAACCCCCCCCCGCTTCAATCAGTCAGTTGAGAGGAATTGGAGCAGTTTGGAGGAGTTGGAGCAGTGAGAAGTTTGGAGGGAAGCAGAGGAGAGTTTGAAGAAGTGCTGTGGTGAGCTAAGAAGACCCAGACCGTAGGTAAAGGGACACTCGGCTTGCGCAGAGAGAGGGCAGGAGGCCCCACAAACTGAAGGGTAGGAGAGGGAAGTAACCCAGGGGAAGGAATAGCTAGTTCAAGTAGTTTACTGCTATCCTCAGGGCCCCTGGGCTGGGACCCGGAGTAGAGGGCGGGCCCGGGTCCCTCCCTCTCCACTCCCCTACTCTAGGATACTAGTGGGGCAGTTAATACCCTGTTCAGGGGCAAGAAATGGTGCCCTGAACCCCCCATAAGAAGAGAAAGCGTGGGACCCATCATAATAGTACAGGCAAATTTGCCACAGAGGATACACCTATTTCTGGAAGGGAAAATCTATAGATGAACCACGATTTCATAGAGAGGGATTTGCTATAAAGAACAAACTCGTAAGGTGCCTCTCTGAGGTAGCAGTTGCCATCAATGAGCGGTTTATGATACCTCAATTGAGACTCACCAAAAATCAACAGGCAACTATTGTGAGTTCCTATGCACCAACAATGGATGCTGATAAAAATGTAAAGGAAGATTTTTATTCTCAGTTGGAAACCATTTTTATCAGAGACCCTTTCAGAAGACAAGATCATCCTTCTGGGGGATTTCAATGCACATGTGGGACGAGACTCAGACCCACGTGGAAGGGACTAATCAGGAAAGAAGGAGTTGGCAAAAGCAAGTCAGAAGAAATTTTAGTGGAGTCACAGAGTAGTTTCTGACCATGTCATGGAACTGTGAATATGATCTTCACAGCATGGATGCTGCAAAAAAAGTGTCCGGAGCAAAACCAACCACTGGACATGATTTAACTAAAGCCTTTGATTCAGTGAATCGCCATGTCCTCTGGACTGTACTCTCTAAGATTGGATGTCCTGATAAATATATCAATGTCCTAAAATTGTTTTGTGATAACATGGAAGCGATTATTCTGAGCAGCACTGGCTCCCAGAGCAAACCATGCAGAATACAAACTGGAGTAAAACAAGGCTGTATCATCGCTCCAGCCATGTTTGTGGTTTTTACTGCTGTCATTCTTTACCTAATTGCTGGGAAGTTTACAGCTGATGTTGAAATCATCTACAGAGTGGACGGAAAGCTGTTCAAGCTTAGAAGACTGAAAGCCAAGAGTAAGATCTCCACAACATCTATTCTGGAACTTCAGTATGCTGATGACAACACCATCTTTGCCCACTCTGAGAAAGATCTTCAAACTATGCATTTGCCGATGCATATGCATGTCTTGGTCTCACTGTTAATATCAAGAAGACTAAAGTCCTCTATCAGCCCTCTCCAAATGAGTATTACATGTCCCATCTATCAAAATCAAGGAGGTGGCACTGGAGAATGTCAATTATTTCCTCTATCTTGAAGTCATGTTTCATCCATGGCAGATACTGATGCTGAAATTCAGCATCACCTGAGCTGTGCCATTGTAGCTTTTTCTTGTTTATGGCGCAGGGTTTTTGAAGATCACAACGTTCGAACAGACGCCAAGCTTCTTGTTCATCAAGCTATTAATCTCCCAACACTGTTGTATGGGTCTGAAACTTGGACAACCTATAGACACCACTTAAAAGTCCTTGAGAGACACCATCAATGCTGCCTTTGTAAGATTCTAAAGATAAAATGGGAAGACAGGTGCACTAATATTAGTGTCCTGGAAGAGGTAAAGACCACCAGTATCGAGGCAATGATCATCCATCAGCAATTCCGCTGAACTGGTCATGTTGTCCGAATACCAGACCATCGCCTCCCAAAAGAGCTGAAAGAAAGGTACTGTAACATTGGTGGACCATGGAGGCGTTATAAGGACTTACTGAAGGACAACCTAAAAAAGTGTAATATTGACATTGACACTTGGAAGACACTTGCCCAGGATCGCTTAAAATGGAATGAAGTCCTCTGGATGGTCCCCTGGATTTTGAACTTACTTGCCGACAAGCTGAAGAGGACAAGAGGCTCAGAAGGAAGGAGAGACTGGCTTCCAGTCGTGGTCAACAGCCTCCCCCTGAGTCTGAAAACATCTGCCCTCATAGCAATAGATCTTATGGTTCAAGGATTGACGTTATTAGCCACCCGAGGACCCATAACTCCTATACATATGATCATACAAGGTAACCAGTGCCAGGAGTTCCTGGATGGCACACCTGCTGCACCTTGCCCTAGACGGATGTAGCATGTTTCCTGTTTCTAAGCCAGGTTAACTGTTCTGACTGGAACAGAGGCAGAACAGGGTTGTGAACAGGATCACACTTTCTCACCACTAACTTTGGGGTGGTTTGTGCTCCTTTGGGAGCAGACCTGTGCTCAGCAGAGTGAAGGATATGTAACAATGACTAGCCTCTAAGCATGGATACAAGGACCCCTTGTGCCATATTTCCATTTTTGTGCACCCACCCAGGGATCATTCACAATCTGTCCTGAGGCCTGTTTTTCACCAGATAACCCTGACGTTAGGCGCTCCAGTTCATTATGCAAGCGACTGAGGCAATAGGTTTCAAATCAGTCTAAAACCCAGTTTTTCCTTCTCTACGCAGTGTGGAAAACTTCTCTAAACCTGTCAATTTACTTAGGACACTTTTGTCCCCCAGGTGCGTGTTGTCTCTCCCTGCTGACAATGAAGTAAATTAAAAACAGAAAAAGAAAGGCAGAATGTTCTTTATAACTATTTATGCAGCCCGAATGCTAACCATCTGTATTCTTCTCTTCTTGCCACTGGGCAAAGCAAAGTGAGTCACCCTCATAAAAAGGAATCTCACCTTGTGGTTTAATCACCCTTTTCCTCATCATTAAGAATAGAAGATTGTTATCTATCCTGTATCCCATACCTCTGGGCAGCTGTAGTGTTTATGATGCCTGGAGGGCTGGCTGAAGACAGCATCTCTTCTTTTAATGTAGGTTACACAAACTATTATGTGGCGAGACTAACTCTTTCCATGGCAAAGGTGATTAAAAGTCCTGCATGGCTTTTCAGACTAGTGCGCAAACACTTGCAGAAAAGATGATTTATCTGGTACCAGCAATTCAGCTAAGGCATATCAGTCATTGTGCACTAAACTGCCAACATTCATTCCCTACATTTTTCCTAATCACCGGAGAGGTGATAAATAAGACAGTCTTTCAAAATCCCGCAGCAGCTAGTCACACAGAGGGAGATTTTCAATATCAAAGTAATTGAGAGCCCGACTCATATTGCGAGTTTGCAGCCTGGCTGCCCTTTAGAACTCTCCCCTATAGTAATGGAGATGAATGTGTGAAATATGGCTGTGACGACAATAACTGTGTAGCAGGGCAGGTAGAGTTCTGTAGAACTGGACAATTTCATGGGAAGAAAGAACGAGAAATCCTAAGACTGCCATAACAGTTTATTTTAAAATCTTATATTAGGCTTTCACAATGCAGAACAATTAGATGGGCTCAGATTTTAAAAAGGTACGTGTACAATGAAAATGTGAAGACCATGCCTTTAACATAGCTCTGAGTCTTCCAGTTCATTAGTGAGACACAAGAAAAAGTCCAGCAGATCAACAAACTACCATCAGATTCAACACTCTGGACAACAAAAAGAACTAGTATAACATTTTTTTTCTGGTGTCTGTTTTTTATTAGCGTAATTAAACTTCATTTTGCTGTGGGAACTGCACAACCTGCCATACTTATTGTATATCTAAAGTTTTATAGGGTGACTAACATACCAATACCGCCTGCTAAAAAGTGACAAGAAAACCAGAGCTTTAAGACAGATGATAGGTACTTCACCTAAGGAAAACGCCTAATCTTACAAAAAGTGTCAGGAGAGCTTTAATGTCTGGGCAAAGTAGTCTGGGATTTTGGAGTCTTAACCAAGAGACTCTATCCACAGGAAACCACGGTGCCTGGAGGATGTGGTGCTGTGCCAATCGTGCTGGGATTTGAACTTGTAGTTCTAGGGAGGCTATTTAAACTGAAGACCAAGACCACTAAGCTAATTCTCCAGATGTTTTACTTTTGAACGCCTATTTTAAGGTGAAGCAGCTGTGCTCTGTCTGTTTAATGGACTTTTGCAGGTTATTAGTATGAACCTTCCGGGAAAAAATAAACAAATGAGAAGGGACTGAATTATTTCATAGAACAAGGCATGAACTACTTTTCAACAATATAAGCGTCACTATATATTTTTAAAACAGGGCTTGGCAGTTTAGCTATGATCTGCATTAAGGACAACTGTAGTTACTCATTTAAATTCATGCATGCTGGACTTAGGGCACACGATCATCTAAATCCATGTAAATACAATGCATGGGGATAACAACGGTAATTCAGTATCTGTCCTCAGGGACAAGTGGATGAGCCCCTACAGAAGAAATGTTCATTCCTGAACAAATGAATCATGAATAGGCTTTTATTTGCTTTATTATTAGTGAAATAAGGTTCCCAATGAAACAATCAGAAAGACGCCTGCAGGAGTTTAGCTGCTTATGCATTCTTGCCCCCTATCGCTTCATTACACAGGTTTTACTTCACTGCAAAGATTGCTAAGTAAATAGCATGTGTCCTCAGAAGCCAGCAAAAATTTGCACAACTGCCAAAAGCAACTCACTGATATCCAAAAAATGAGGGAGTAAATGTTAGTCTTGATAGTGGATTGCAGAATGGAGGTTGGCAATGGGCACAGTATTACATTGTAAGTTAGTCGCAAAACTTTGCACCAGCTATTTTAGCCAGTTTTATTGTTCGTTTTAAAAGGCAGCACATTTGCTTATATGACATGGAGACTTGATTCTTTGGGGCAGAAACCATCATTTACTACCCCTACAATGCCTAGCACAGTGAGATCTCTTGTTGAAGCATATATATACTATAGTAATATAAATAATGTTCAAACCCCTCCATTACCAAGTATTTGCCACTTACAGAAGAGTCATTAACTCCAAAGATGTCTCGTACATCCCTGACAGTGTGTTTGTTCTTCTTCCTCATAGTCTGAGTGTAGGTGTTGTACCTTCTTTGCACTGCAGCGGCTTGCGTGCGGGTCAGTGTGGACAGCAGGGCTTGTCCATCCTCTTCTTCAGCCCCGGATATCAATGTAGATAGGCCCACATCTTGCAGCCATTCAGCTTCAAGTTCCCCCTCTGTGAAGGAGTGAGAGTGTTAACATGCCTTGTATGGGGTGGTTCGGAGGTAGCACGGTTGGTTTAGTGTGCCAGCCTTTACCTCAGGAAGACTCCATTTCCAATCTGGTTTGGGCCACGCAAATAAGTAAAATTTACTTGTTAATCTTCAAAACAATCCCCAGTTTGGCTGTCGCTGCACAGAAGATGTTTAGGAGAAGACCGGCAGAAGAGTGGTAATTCAAGCCCACTGAAGTGCATTAATACAGCACTGTGAAGAAGATAGCACAGTGCCTGCCCATAATTGCCTAGAAAGTTCACTAGCAACAGCCCCCATTGAAGAAGATGAATGAAACCCCTTTAAGTCCCACATATGTCCTCCATGGAGATGTCGTCTTAGAAAGGAAGGCTGACAGTAATTCCCTCTAGCTTCACTGTATCGTTTTGCAATGTGGTGACCATAACTGCACAGGGTATTCCAGATGAGGCCACACCCTTCAGTCATATGCAGGCAACACACGCGAAGAGGAAATGGATTAATTTTCTCTTTCAGAGTAAAAGAACTAGTCAATGAGCTCTTTCTTAACATATTATTTTACTAATAGCACACTTGCGTTTCCACACGTGCTCTAATTTTCCTTCTTGAGGTACCAGAACCTGTATTATTGTGTCTATCAATGTGTAAACAGATTGATACACACAATTTACTGCACTTTGGCAGTTAGATCCACAAAAGACACTATTAAATTGCTGGGGTTTATGCAAGAGCCATTGACCTTGTTGCTTAACTTGCTTACCTTTCTACAAGCCTCCAGAAACACATCCAACTTAATCTCATAGACTCATAGACTTTAAGGTAAGAAGGAACCATTGTGATCAGCTAGTCTGACCTCCTGCACAATGCAGGCCACAGAATCTCACCCACCCACTCCTGTAGGAGACCCCTAACCTATGTCTGAGCTATTGAAGGCCTCAAATGATGGTTTAAAGACTTCAAGGTGTAGAGAATCCTCCAGCAAGTGAATCGTGCCCCATGCTGCAGAGGAAGGCGAAAACCCCCCAGGGCCTCTGCCAGTCTGCCCTGGGGGAAAATCCTTCCTGACTCCAAATATGGCGATCAGCTAACCCCTGAGCATATGAGCAAGACTTACTAGCCAGACACCCAGGAGAGAATTCTCTGTAGTAACTCAGATCCCATGCCATCTAACATCTCATCACAGGCCATTGGGCATATTGACTCTTAAGAGTCATAAATTAATTAATTGCAAATTAAGCTATCTCCTGGCTGTGTGTGAATGACAGGGTGACCAATTTATAGATCCATTCCCTGTATCTGGTGTAACAGCTTACTTCCACAAATAGGACTAATGACTGCTCCTTTTCCTGCTGCCTGAGTTTGGAGCTGATTCTTCTCATGCTGTTCTCACTACTCTTTTTGACAGTTTCTATTTTCATCTACATACATTGCTGCTCAATCTACATAATCTCCTGTGCCAGTTTCATGATTAAATTAATCTTGGCTCTGGACCTGAAATGGTCTTTCCAAGAAAATGTTTGTAAACCAAATGTGACTTTCATAGTGGCGATGAAAAAATAGTAGGGCTGTAAAGGGATTAAAAAAATTATTATAGTAGCATGCCGTTTATTTAAATATTTTTGCTTGTTTTCTACATTTTTAAATATATTGATTTCAATTACAACACAGAATACCAAGTGTACAGTGCTCACTTTATATTTGATTACAAGTATTTGCATTGTAAAAAACCAAAATAAATAGTATTTTTCAATTCACCTAATACAAGTACTGTAGTGCAATCTCTTTATCATGAAAGTTGAATTTACAAATATGGAATTATGTACAAAAAACTGCACTAAAAATAAAACCATATAAAATGTTAGAGCCTGCAGGTTCACTCAGTCCTACTTCTTGTTCAGCCAATCTCTCAGACAAACACATTTGTTTACATTTGCAGGAGATAATGCTGCCCATGTCTTGTTTACAATGTCACCTGAAAATGAGAACAGGCACCATCGTAGCCAGCATTACAAGACATTTATGTGCCAGATGCACTAAAGATTCATATGTCCCTGCATGCTTCAACCACCATTCCAGGACACATGCAACCATGCTGATAACAGGTTCTGCTTGATAACAATCCAAAGCAGTGTGGATCGCTGTATGTTCATTTTCATCATCTGTGTCAGATGCCACCAGCAAAAGGTTGATTTTCTTTTTTGGTGGTTCAGGTTCTGTAGTTTCCGCATGGGAATGTTTCTCTTTGAAGACTTCTGAAAGCATGCACCACACTTTGTCCCTCTCAGATTTTGGAAGGCACTTCAGATTCTTAAACCTTGGGTCAAGAGCTGTAGCTAGCTTTAGACATTTCATATTGGTATCTTCTTTGCATTTTTAACATGTGTCATCAGCATGGAAGCATGTTCTCTGGAATGGTGACTGAAGCATGAAGGGGCATATGAAGGTTTAGCATATCTGGAATGTAAATACCTTGCAATTCCGGCTACAAAAGTGCCATGTAAATGCCTGTTCTTACTTTCTGGTGACATTGTAAATAAGAAGCGGGCAGCATTATCTCCTGTAAACGTAAACAAAGTTGTTTGACTTAGTGATTGGCTGAACAAGAAGTAGGACTGTGTGGACTTGTAGGATCTGAAGTTTTACATTGTTTTGTTTTTGAGTGCAGTTGTATAACAAAACTAACCTACATTTGTAAATTGCACTTTTATGACAAAGAGATTTCACTAAAGTACTTGTATGAAGTGAATTGAAAAATACTATTTCTTTTGTTTATTTTTACATTGAAAATATTTATAATAAAAATACTTTGATTTTAATTACAACATAGAATACAATATATATGAAAATGTAGAAAACATCGAAATATATAATACATTTCAATTGGTATTCTATTGTTTAACAGTGCAATTAAAACTGTGATTAATTGAGATTAATTTTTAAATCACGATTAATTATTTTGAGCTAATCCTGTGAGTTAATTGCAATTAATCGACAGCCCTAAAAATACTAAAATGGGGTATGAGCATGGTCAAAGAGATATTCTGCTTAGATGTCACTAAGAGGCTGGTGGATAGTTTTTCTCATCATTTGTCCAGCTGTAGCACTTACAAACAATAGCTAAGTAGGAATGACAAAACCAAAGGATGAATGAATAGGAGTGAAACTTTTATAGAAGAAATTACTGCCTAAAATGATTCAAATATGCTTTAGATAAATGGGCTTAGTTAAGGACTAGGAATCATTTTTGGTTTTGTTTGTTATTTTCACACAGTATAATCCTCTCATTTCTATTTAGAAATCAGTGTCTGGATACCATGATAAGGAGCCAGAATCTTCAATGTACAACTCCCTTTTTCTTTCAGAGAATATTAAAGGAGTCAGAGCCCAGAGATCTGACTGGTGTGATGCTCCAGGAGCACAAGGCTCCTTAAGACTCATGACAATTTCCATCTCAACTTTTCCTAAATTCTCCTGCCACTCTAAGAATTTATCTTTGCCCAAGGTCTCTGCTCAGCTCAGGATGTAGCTTAGAAATAAACCTGTAGAGTTGCCCCAGTTCTCAAAAAGGCAAAAAACCTGCATTTTGGTTCCTCCAGTGATTCTATGCTTTCCAATTCCATGGCACACAGCCATGTGTCTAAAAAACCTCGCACCTTGTCGCTGATGGGATGACAAACCTGCAGCCAGGGGCCTCCATGTACCTGTTGGTGAAGCTACTGCTCAGCCCTCTGTGATGTCACTAATGTGTTCATCGCTTGCCCCACTTCTTATCAGCCCTGTATCTCTCAAGAACTCTCTTGCCCTTGGTTGCTAATGTCAATACTATGAAAGTTCTTTGACCTTTCTGAAAACACCTAAACATGAGAGAAGGATTATTTTGTCTCTAATAATATTATCTACATTGGGCACTATTTCCCCTTCACTTCCTCCTTAAACCATCTGTTTTTCTTCCTCTCCCGTTTTCCTCCAAGATGCATCAAAATATTTGTATTCTTCTCAATGGATTTCCACATTGGATTTTTTGTGTTTTGATCCTTAGTAAGTAATACTGGTATTATCTAAATCTGATTTATAATTATAACTGAGTATTCCAAAGACTTTTGGTCCAATATATTATAACATATTTTCCTAATGCTCAGTAGTTAGAATGAGCACTTCCTCACGGAATATGTTTCTGAAAGCAACAATATTCAGGACACATAGAGGTAAGTGCAGCGTAGCAAGGTATTGGATTTTACCCTGCAATTTCATTTTTAATTCAGAGCAGAGGAGAAAAAAAAATCAATGAGACAGGAACATAATCAGACAAACGATAAACCTGAGAATGCAGAATAATCTATACAGTTATGAACATTTCAGTTAACAGCAGCGTACTGTGATGTTTCTGAGAATGAGGATAATTGGAAACAGCTCAGATATTGCCTAGAATCCACAAAGGTTCAGGTACCTAAAGAGTGTAATTAAATGGCATTGAATGTGGCAGTAAGCAACTAACATCCTAATTCTCAGTAAGAGCTCAGTTGAAAGAACACAGTACAGTGCTTTTAAAATGTAACCCAATATGTTATGTCAGCTTAGACTTCTGATGAAATAGTACAGTTTGCTTTTGGATTGTAACAGACTTGTGTAATAATAATGGACATGTAAAATATCAAATACACCCCAAGTTAAATTCCATTTTTCACATATATTAGGAAAAAAACAGGGGTAATTACCAGGGGTAACAGAAAAGTGGTAACACTTTCAGTTTGGTTCATATTAGTGATGGGTGAATTTCAAAAAGTTTTGAAGTTTGGATGACATGAGTATCCAAAAATACAGATCCAAACAATCTCTCTTTGGTTTAGATATTGGTTTAGAAGTCTTATAAAAACAGGCGCTCATAATGATACATCTGAATGATATCCAGATTGAAAATGGTTAAATAAACCCCTTTTTCTGGGTGTTGCACAGCTTCCGCTTCAGGTCATAGCTAAAATAAGGAAGCGGACACACACAAGAAATTTTTAAAAAAACAACAAAAGATTAATTGGACTTCTTCTATTCCTCAAATAGATTCAGTTTGGGTTTATTTCATGTTTGGGATGAAGTTTTGTTTAAATTCCTCTGAGCTGCACCATTTCACTTATCTCCTATCTCTTATTGAAACATGGGTAAGATCAATTCAGAAAAATCTGTTCTAGAAATCAGAGCACCAAATTCCTGAAAACACAATATTGAGTAAGTCTCTCTCTATATCTATATCAAGAACTTACTTTGTGTTAAATTCAGAAATGGCACTACCATGGACACAGTATCATTTTGGCACATTCGTGATTCTGGACTAATACTATAGATGGGTGGGCCCAAGCCAACCCTCCAGATGTGAATTCCTCTGACTTTAAAGGACATCAGAATTCCAATCCACATTTAGTGGCTCAAGCCCATCTGTACCTTAATTATATCCATTCTGGGAGTTTGGAGGAGTAGAGATCTGGACATCAGGGAAAAAAATTAGTCAAAGTAAAATATGGGAGGACAAGATTGGAATTTTTATGCTCACCATCAGCTGGTTTGACTTCTAATAGTATTTGTTCTTCTTGTCCTTGTTCACTGTTTTCTTTGATACTTTCCACTTCACACCAGAAATCCTCCATTGAGGTGCTATCCACAGAGGCCTGGGAATTGGAACGGCTGAACATGGGAGGATGTAAGGACTCATTGGAAAGCATCCTGTTAATTCTTCGGCACTGATGGAGGGATTTTCTGGAAGAAGATAATGATCAAAAATGGAAACACTGTATCTTTGTCTTGTTTCTGATGTTCTGTGTTCTAACACAAAGATGAAGCTTACAGTCAATGCATCAACTCTGTTTTGATGTGGGCAGTGGACATAATGGTGGAAACGAAGGACAGAATAAAGGTAGTCTTCACTCTGAATTTTCTCATTTCTCAATTCAGTCACAATTTTAGGGTTACCTTTGTCATCATTTTGGTTTCTTGATGTAATAAAAATATATTTTTTTTAAATTGTGAAGTGCTGATAATTAGCACTGGCCTGGGACTCAGGAGACCTGGCTTCTCTTCCCAATTCTGTCACTGCTCTACTGTGTGACCTTGAGCAAGTTACTTTTCTCTTTTGTGTTTCAATTTCCCTTTTCCCTTCCCACTTTACTCTGTCTGATCTGTTTTGCTCCTAAATTCATCCAGGCAGAGACTGTCTTATACTATATGTGTACGTGTTCTGTATGTCTACTATATGCACAATGAGGGTCTGATCTTAGTTGGGCCCTTTTGCATGACTGTGATATACACAATAAATAATACTAAGTGTGCAATGGGATTTGGAAAGAGGATCCTAGTGGCAGGGAGAAGTGTCCCAGGAACTGGAGAAGCAGGTTCTGTCACAGGGCCACCCAGTCCTCGCCTACAAATGCAATTTCCCTTTCTCTTCCTTTTCAGTGTGTCATGATCCTGCCCACAACCCCTTATTCACACCCACAGATATCTCATTCCATAAAAATGTATTGTCCTTTTCAGGGTTCCCCCGCCCATCACTGTTTTCCTGATGGATTTATAAACAAAATGAGTTCTTCCCAAAGAATTAACTTATTCTTTCCCTCTTGTGTAGTTGTTCCGAGCTGGGGTGCTGGCTGTTTCTCTGAGAATGCTGGAGCACTCCTTGATCATTTGGGTGATCTAAGCCGATAAGTGCTGAAGCCCACAGCTGAGCACAAGGCTAGGGATCAGCAGTGGAAACAATGGAACAACAAATTCCAGCTGTGGACATTGTCAGTGCTTATACAAGGCAAAGCAGAGTTGCTGTCTCATGTCTCTCTTTGATTATGGGATGTACATTAAAAATGGTATGCTTGCCAAACATGCCCATTTGTTACTAGCCGGATGATAAGGAAGGAATTTAAGCTTTCAAATGGGTGAAGAAAATATTTCCAAAAAGTAGAAAAAATTATTATTCTGATAACTGCTCTTTTGGAAGAGCAAAGTTGTAGTCAGTGTTTTCACATATTTTCTCATGAGCTGCTAGTGGTTTAAACATACAGTGACCATTACTGTTTTAATAAGGGCAAGGCACAATCAAGAACATACAAGAGGAATTCATGACATCAGAGTGGTTAAAGTTGTTTGAATGATTTCCATGGAGTTTGTCCATTGGAGAGACTGGAGCATCTCAATTGACTTCGGGTCATAAAACCTCACGTGACTGAGTCACCCATGAAATCATCATATGGCTCTGAGTGGAAACTGTTATCCCTGTTATTTCCAAATAAATCCTCTCTTCCCGTGGCCTCTGTGCATCGGCAAGAAACACAAAAATGTAAATAAATCCCAGAGTCTTTAAAAGCCATTTGGTAGTAGCTCACAGAGGGCTCTAATAAAATTTTAGTTATTAAAATAAAACACACCATAGCCAATCCAAGTATCCCCAATTCTTTAACTCTGGAGGGGAAGTCAGTGGTTGCTAGCCAAATCGATACAACTACTAATGTTTCTGACCTGATGTTCTGAAAGTTAATACAGAATGTAAAGCAGATGATAGGTGCACTTCTATAGAGACTAAATCGAGATTGGGGCTCCATTGTACTAGGCACTGCAAAGTACAGCAGTTGTTCTTAGCCAGGTGCTACAATGCCCAGGGTGGTAGTAGGAAGCTGTGACCACTTTACCTTATTCAGAGGGTTAAACAGGGGAGGATTTCCATCTTAATGAGGGAATAGGTGTCAGTATAGAAAAATTTGAGAGCATCTAATCTAAATAGACAAGATAGACAAAGGTTAGGAGAAGTAATTATTGTCTCCATTTTTCAGGTGGGCAACTGAGGCCTGGATAGATTAAGTGACTTGCCTAGGGTCACACATGAAGTCTGTAGCAGAGCCAGGAACTGAAACCAGATGTTAAGAATCCCAGTCTAGCATCTTATTACAAGACGTCTTTCCCTTCTCTGTAATTGAATTGCAAGTGAAGATTCTTGTTTAAAAAGAGCTTTTGCATGACACCATCTCAAAGGACAATAACTTTGTTATAAAACTTTGTCAAAAAATCAAGCACACATATCAGGTCACAATTCCTTCAAATGAATGCTTCTTTCCTTCTTGCAATCAAATCTATGTTGAAGAGGCAGCAGAACATGTTCCCAGATAGCCTAGCTGGCTGGATTGGACTGTCTTTTAGTCATTGTCAGGGAATTCAAACATTTCCTGCCTTCCCAGTGTGTTGAATATTGACCATGACCCTTGAGCTCCTGGAGCCTCATGCGAGTCTGATCTCTGGGGTCTGACTCCTTTAACACTCAGCTAACTCAGACTGAGGCCTTACATCACCATATTAGGAAGAATCTGTACAGAGCTGGTGGTTTCAACAGCAGCTAATATGGTGTTTTATAACATTACCATACAAAAAACTAAATGCAAAACAGATGAGTAGCATGGCAACGTCTAATGTGAAAACCAACATTTATGAATGCATCCAAGGTTCCGGAGTAATTAAGATGTATTCAGAACAACATTAAAAGTACTGGACAAATTTTGAAAATCAGAACAACAGTCTCCCAGTAGTTGCATATTTGAAGTTTGTTATCTCATCTCAGATTAAATCATGCCGTGTAAGATTCACATCACAAGCAAGATTAGGCAGTGACACATCCATCTTACTGGTATACAACAGAAGTTTGTTTCCAGGTGGTTTGGTCTTCACATTATTTTGATGCTTGCTATTAAGAGCATATGTATTCAAGTAGATTTCCAGCTCCCATACTGACCCATATATGTGGGTCTTTGCTCCTGGTGGAAGTGTTTTTGCCTGTAAGTGACAGCAGTGCTTGCTTGCATTTTCTTCTAGCAAAAGTTTTGCAAAACAGTTTCAGAAAAAATATCACAGGAGAAGCAAAGCAGGTCTGTATTCTTCATCCCTTTTAACTCACTCCTGAAAGACACTGACTCAGCTAAATGGATGTGAGTGTTCCTAGAGTAACAGCTCAGCTGAGGCTAAGACACCAGAGAACAATGGAAGCAGTCAGCCTTACCGTTCAGCCACTCCGTGGGGCAGGTTTTTTATTCTGCTTGATGGCTATTAGGCAACTAAGCTATTGAGCTGATCCTGTTGCTCTTTAAGAAACAGTTGAAAAGAAGTAATGATACAGGAATAGCAATAGTAGAGTTTAAGCTTCATCGATCTTAGTTACCCTCCCTTTCCCATTTTTTTACAGGCAAGGAAGAGTTGATCAGACAACAGTCTGACCAAAAATTAAGAGGAGAAACTCATGCCCTGATCTTCTGGACAGAAGTAAAGACAGTGCAGAAAATGCTGGGAGAGAGAAATGAGGCTTCAAAATCAAACAAATACTACAGTGACATGACTAAAATGGATGAAATAGTTTTCAGGGTTGGGATTTACAAAACTTGCAAAAGGCAACGAAGAAGGTAAAAGAGCTACAGCGAAAGAACTTGCTGCAATGCTGTGCTCTCATTCATCATTGATTACAGAAGAAAGGGTTAATTTCCAGTAATGAGAAATATGACGAGATCATGTTAAAAGTTTTCCACAGAAAACACTTTTGCAAGGAAGCAAGATATTTCCATAGAATACAAGGGAAGTGACAGTTACCTTCTGACAATGAAGTAATGTAATGGTGAATCAGACCTTCTATAGGTACATTTTATTTTCTCTCTGTAGGAAACCAATGTACAATTTAGAACTTGGTCACACACATTGATTTTGATACTGCTGAACCAATCCAATAAGCAGCTCTTTTCACATACCCCTGGAAAAGATAAATTAAACCGCACACAACGGGGCTAGTTTTGGTGACTCCTAATTATTGTTCAGTGGCTGAGAAATGATAGGTCAATGATTGTGCTTTCAATTTATTAAGTGATGAGTGGTGAAGAATCTATAAAACAGAAGGAGAGCAATTAAAACACCTTGTACTCAGAAGTTGCATTTAAACCTAATTCACCACAATTAGTAGGCCTAAATGCTGATGGGAAAAGGTCACTGGAAGATGAAGAGTAAAAGTTCTCACAATGACTGTAGCATCAGGGTCTCTTGTCACATGCAGTATACATCAATGCTATGTCCGAGTAGCTAGATTATTTACTGAGTAATAGCATGCCTTCAATGGCACAAAAAATGCTGTAGGATAATGTTGAACCTGGCTCCAAACCTCTCAATTCCTGAATTTCTGACACATGCACAAAAATGCATTTCTGCCCACTCAGCCCTCTCTAACTGCCTGGTTGTTGTTTTTTTTTAAAAAAAAGGGTTTGTAGAAGGCACTTAAAATCATATAAGAAACTTTCCCCTGTGAACTGTGAACCAACTGCATTATAAGCTATTAGAAAGCTGACATTTCCTTACCAGTTTCATTTGAAATCTACTTTGAGAGACAGGTATTGTTTTTTAAGAGAATAAACAACTGATGCCAAAATGTCTCTCAGACCTATGATGCCAGTGATATCCAGTGCAAAGCCAGTTATATGATGCCAGTGATATCCAGTGTAAAGCAATAAGTTGACCTACATTAGTACTGTTATGCCTTACGACCCAAATATTTGAGGTCTTAAAGATGGATGAGTCAGCTATTTATCTGATGTAATCCTGTTTATTTACCAAGTGTACACAAAGTCCTGTTTCCTGGAACACAGTAGGAATTAAACAATAGAAGGCACTTTCCAAGCCTCTTTCCAGCTAGTATTCTGCCTACATAGTGTCCCTGATGATGCCACAGCACAAGTGGTTGCTGAGCTCTGTGACTTTATCCTCACACACAATTATTTCAAATTTGGGGACAATATATACCTCCAGACCAGTGGCACTGCTTTGGGCACCCGCATGGCCCCACAGTATGCCAACATCTTTATGGCTGACCTGGAACAACGCTTCCTCAGCTCTCATTCACTCACGCCCCTCCTCTATCTACGCTACATTGATGACATCTTCATCATCTGGACCCATGGGAAAGAAACTCTGGAAAAATTCCACCATGAATTCAACAGCTTCCACCCCACCATCAACCTCAGCCTGGACCAGTCTACACGGGAGGTCCACTTCCTGGACACCAAGGTGCAAATTAATGATGGCCACATCAACACCACCCTATACCGAAAACCTACCGACAGCTATGCCTACCTTCATGCCACCAGCTTCCATCCCGGACACACCACACGATCCATTGTCTACAGTCAAGCACTGAGGTACAATCGTATTTGCTCCAACCCCTCAGACAGAGACCAACACCTACAAGATCTCCACCAAGCTTTCTCAAAACTACAATACCCACACAAGGAAATAAGGACACAGATCAACAGAGCCAGACGGGTACTCAGAAGCCTGCTGCTGCAAGACAAGCCCAAGAAAGAAAACAACAGAACACCACTGGCCATCACCTACAGTCCTCAGTTAAAGCCTCTCCAATGCATCATCAGTGATCTATAGCCCATCCTGGACAACAACCCCTCACTTTCACAGGCCTTGGGAGGCAGGCCAGTCCTGGCCTACAGACAACCTGCCAACCTCAGGCATATTCTCACCAGCAACAGCACACCATACCATAATAACTCTAACTCAGGAACCAATCCATGCAACAAACCTCGATGCCAACTCTGCCCACACATCTACACCAGCAACACCATCACAGGACCAAACCAGATCAGCCACACCATCACTGGTTCATTCACCTGCACATCTACCAATGTAATATACGCCATTATGTGCCAGCAATGTCCCTCTGCTATGTACATCGGCTAAACTGGACAGTCCCTACGAAAAAGGATAAATGGACACAAATCAGATATCAGGAATGGCAATATACAAAAACCTGTAGGAGAACACTTCAACCTCGCTGGACACACTGTAAAAGATTTAAAGGTCAGCATTTTGCAGCAAAAATACTTCAAGTCCAGACTGCAAAGAGAGACTGCAGAGCTGCAATTCATTTGCAAATTTGATACTATCAATCAAGGATTGAACAAAGATTATGGGTGGCTAGCTAACTACAAAAGCAGCTTCTCTTCTCTTGCTGTTCACACCTCCAATTCAGCTGCTAGAGGAATACCTCACCCTCCCTGATTAGAGATAACAAGCTGGTTCAGCCTCATTGGACTAACCCTGTTATCTCCCATCTGGTTCTTGCCTACCTATTTATACCTGCCCCTGGATACATCCACTGCATTCATCCGACGAAGTGGGTATTAACCCATGAAAGCTTATGCTCTAAAACTTTAGTTAGTCTTTAAGGTGCCACAGGACTCTTTGTCACTTCTGCAATTCCAGACTAACATGGCTACCCCTCTGATTCTGCCCTTAGAGTCTATGAGTCTATGTTTCTCTTGCTGTCTACTAGGATATCTGGCTTCTTGTCTTTGTTCCTGGTTGCTTCTGGGAGCTTCTGCTCACAGAGACATATACTTGCATCAATAAACAGTGAAACCCCTCTGCCCACATAGCTGTTTCTGACGAGCCTTGCATGGGGCCTGTGCTTTGTGGCCTGTGACTCCTGTTGTTTCGGGAACCTTTACTCCAAAAAAGGAGCTTGCCTGCGTCTTACATTTATCCTAACTGAAGGGCATCCATTGTGCTCACCAACTTCAATGAAGCTACCCCCAAACTCCACTGCAACATTACCATGGAGCTGACAAACAACATGAGAGTGCACAACAGACAGAGCAAGAACATTGCTAGTCTTGGATTTCACTATTGATTTTCACAAGGGGCCCAGTTTCAACATCTTGTAGAACTTTGCCCTAAAATCACATCCGCAGCTCTTTTCAGCAAAGTGCTATTGTTAAATATCCTAAGATTTCATGTTGGCATGACTTGATTGATTGATTATTTTATTACAAAACACACATTTACTAGTGAGCTATGACATATTATAATAAATATTGTAACTAATATTTTTATTTCTCAAGACCTTTCTTCCCACCTCCAAAATACATTTTGTCTTGTTGTAATCTTGATTTTTTGATATTATACCTATTTGCATAATTATCTACCCATTTTTACTCATTAATAGGAATTAGTCAGGTTCTGCTATGTTTGTGCCCAGATGTTACCTGCCACCAGTTAATAAAAAACATTTTACTCTATAACTATAACAAGCAATAGAGAATGGTCTTGAATCTTCCTCTGTTAATGAGCATTCAACGTGAAGGCCAGTCACAAGCAAAGTCCTTGAACTTGGAGGGAGCATAAAGACTATTCCTTCTCAGTGCTCCCTGGGGAGGATAATGACCCAAAAGGACAGGGAGAGGCAGGAAGGAGGTGGGCCACAGCCCCGACTCTGTCTTAAACTAGCTTTCTCACCAAACCCGTGGACCCAATGTACCAGGAGTAACATATAATGCCCACTGAATGCTCCCAATGCAAGCTCTGGAAAGTATTCCATTCCTCTTCACCCCCAAAACAAAGCTCTCCCTCAGTGGTATGCCTGAATCCTAAATGATTCAGAATAAGAAGTCTTTGTATTATCAATAATAAGAATGCACTCTAACAACTTTCCTTTTTTCTTTGGTGGGTTGGAAAAGGATGCTTTCTACAAACATATTAAGAAGCATATTTACTTAGTAGAATTTTTATTTAAAAGCCAAATGTGCTTGTTTAAAAGTTCTATGAAATTCAGATGTGAACAAGTTTTAGGACTGTACCTTAGGCCTAGATCTAAAGGGATATAGTCAAGATAACAATTAATCATCATATTCAATGAAGCCTTCTCTAAGCATCACTTCCAACTTGCAAAACCGTGACTTATGTGACCACCTGAAATATCCTCAGCAGTTTCCAAGAGCATAAAAACCAAGGAAAGTAACTTTTTTTGGACCCGGGGTGTTTGCATATGGCAGATTTCACTGTAAATGAAAACTCACACATAACATTAGATTATCAAAGTGTCTTACAAGCATTAGTTTATTAGGTCTCTATATGTGAAGAAGATAAATTTCATTTGGAACTAGAATAAAGTCAGGCATACAGCTAAGTGACTTGTTCAAGGTCATACAGTGAATCTGTGGTGGAGCCAGGAATGTAATCTAGGAGCCCCCACTTCCAGTCTTCTGCTCTGTCCACTAGGTAACACTCCCTTCCTGTGTTTATTTATTATAATCTCATTTTTGCATGGTATTGCACAAATGGTAAGGACTTGCATAGGCAAGTCGCAATCTGATCTCTAAGTACGTAGTAAAATCCATTTATTCATGTCTGAATAATTGGTGACATCATGGCAGAATTTTTGGAAGCCTTCTCTTTGCATTGCTAGCTTCGAACACTCAACAGCTGACCTCCCAGTGATCTGAACACGCTATCTATCCAGCTCTTAACTGGCTGTCAATTACCCACCTGTTACAATGGCCCACCACCATTCCTTCCATTATAACTTTCTTGAGGTTATTTCCATCCCCATGCCTGATGTGACTAAAGTACATAGGTTTGCGTCTGTTGATTTTTGACAGCTGGGTCTGCTTCTCTCCAATAATATTTCTAAGCATTCATCTTCTTTTCTGTCCAGGAGATAAGTAAGAATCTTTGCCAGCACTACATCTCAAAGGCTTCGATTTTCTTCTTGTCAGCAGAATCAATTTCCCATGATTCAAATCCATAAATTGCTATGGAAGGCATTAAGCTTTTTTTCACCAAGCAAATTTTGAGATGACACAGTTTTTCCAAACTTTCACAAAGGATTCCACAACTGATCAAATCATTCTTAATCTTTTGATTTCTTCAGAACTGCTTCCTTGGGTGGATATATATGATTCCAGATAACTGAATTCATCTACTTGACTTCACTTGACTGTTGACAATGCTGCCTGCTTCTTATTTACAATGTCACCAGAAAGTGAGAACTGGCATTTGCCTGGCACTTTTGTAGCCGGCATTGCAAGGTATTTACATGCTAGACATGCTAAACATTTGTATGTCCCTTCATGCTTCAGCCACCATTCCAGAGGACATGCTTCCATGCTGATAATTTTCTTTAAAAATATAATGCTTTAATTAAATTTGTGACTGAACTCCTTGGGGGAGAATTGTATGTCTCCTGCTGTTTTACTCACACTCTGCCACATATTTCATGTTATAGCAGTCTCGGATGATGACCCCACACATGTTGTTCATTTTAAGAACACTTTCACTGCAGATTTGACAAAATGCAAAGAAGGTACCAATGTGAGATTTCTAAAGCCAGCTACAACACTCGACCCAAGGTTTAAGAATCTGAAGCGGGACGAGGTGTGGAGCATGCTTTCAGAAGTCTTAAAAGAGCAATACTCCCATGCAGAAACTACAGAACTCGAACCCCCCACAAAAAGAAAATCAACCTTCTGCTCATGGCATCTGACTCAGATGATGAAAATGAACGTGTTGGTCCTTACTGCTTTGGGTCGTTATTGAGCAGAACTTGTCATCATCATGGATGCATGTCCTTTGGAATGGTGGTTGAAGCATGAAAAAACATATGACTCTTTAGCACATCTGGCATGTAAATATCTTGTGACGCTGGCTACAAAAGTGCCATGCAAACACCTGTTTTCACTTTCAGGTGACACTGTAAACAAGAAGTGGGCAGCATTAGCTCCTGCAAATGTAAACAAACTTGTTTGTCTGAGCAATTGGCTGAGCAAGAAGTAGGACTGATTGGACTTGTAGGGTCTAAGGTTTTACATTGTTTTATTTTTGAAAACAATTTTTTTTGTACATAATTCTACATGTGTAAGTTCAACTTGCACAATAAAGAGATTGCATTACAGTACTTGTATTAGGTGAATTGAAAAATGCTATTTATTTTGTTTTTTATAGGGCAAATATTTGTAAACAAAATTAAATA
Organism: Dermatemys mawii; assembly: GCA_007922305.1. Classification (NCBI taxonomy): domain Eukaryota; kingdom Metazoa; phylum Chordata; order Testudines; family Dermatemydidae; genus Dermatemys; species Dermatemys mawii. Next base: position 48,945,398 of record ML677334.1, read on the forward strand.
TAAATTGAGCACTGTACCTTTTGTATTCTGTGTTGTTATTGAAATCAATATATTTGAAAATGTAGAAAACATTCTATTATTAATAGTGTGATTAATTGCAGTAATTTTTTAAAAACTTGATTATATTTTTTTAATCACTTGAAAGCCCTCCTAAGAAGTCTGATTACTCTGAACATACCTTTTGTAGAATTACTGTCCTTGTAATCCTCAGTTTTGGACATTTTGCTTTAATGTATTCCCCTACATGTGAGATAAATGATCACACTGAACCTTTCCGAAAGGCACTGCATCAGCCACTCATTGCTTCCCAGAGCTCTGGGAAGCATCAAATCTGAGGTAAGCAAAGAAAACGGGAATATGAGCATTCATTGGATGATGAGCCTCTCCACTACTTATAACTGGTCATTCTGCATTACAGACACCCCATAGCAATGTGTGTGCATATGTAATTGTAAGCATGAACAAGAGTAGAAAGAGTGAGCTAATGTGCAGATGATCCAGAATCTATTCACACTACATACTACGGGATGGAAAGGTCTTTGCCAGCAGCTCACATTTAGCCAAACTCATTATTTACAACACATACGCAATACAGCTACAACTGCAACAAATCTAGTGAGTCTAGAAAACAGATGAGGTTTAAATAATTAAACAAGCAAAGAAGGAGCCTCAGTAAAACCCATGTGGGCTTGTGCACTGGAGGTTGTTAAAAAATTATTTTGCCTTTAGAACCATCAGCTAGTTTGCACCAGAAAGGAGAAACATGGAAATATTAAACGCACAAAAATGGTGCCAAAATCACAGTTAGAGGCAAATTTTCCATCATCCTCAATGCAGCCTCTAATTTTGTCCAGACAAATAGGGTAATTGTGCACTTAATTACTATATTTGCATGCAGAAATACTTGTTTGCAAGTGCAAGATTATCTAAGTACCTATTCACCATACCTGAGATACAGCTAATGCAGCTATCCTGTTAGCACTGAAACACCATCATTATTAAAAAAAGAACGAGGAGTACTTGTGGCACCTTAGAGACTAACACATTTATTTGGACATAAGCTTTTGTAGGCTAAAATCCACTTCATTGGATGTACAGCGTGTAACATACAGTTCATATACACAGAGAACATGAAACGGTAGAGGTTGCCATTCCAACTTTAAGTGGTTACTTAACTTCAACAAAAACACTTCAAAACCAGATACCAATGAGAGCAAACCAGATACCATTAAATTAGGCTTGAATAAAGACTGGGAGTGGCTGGGTTATTACACAAACTGCAATCTATTTCCCTATGTTAAGGATCCCTCTATTGTTACTCACACTTTCTTGTCAACTGTTTGAAATGGGCCATCCTGATTATCACTACAAAGTTTTTTTTTCTCCTGCTGATAATAGTCCACCTCTACCTTTTCATGTTCTCTGTAGATATATCTATATCTGTAGATATAGATATACTATAGGTATAGTTATAGATATATCTTCCTACTGTATTTTCTACCCCATGCATCTGATGAAGTGGGTTCTAGCCCATGAAAGCTTATGTCCATGTAAATCTGTTAGTCTCTAAAATGTCACATGTACTCCTCGTTATTTTTGAGGATACAGACTAACACGGTTACTACTCTGAAATGTGTCACCATTATTACTGTCCTTAGATAATAACTGAGAAAAGAATTTGACCCTAAGAAACACAAAAAAGCAAGGGTGTTTCACCCATAATTCACCCTGTTATGACTCTAAGTTTTGATATAGTTTTACAATCTGATCCTTTGTACTTCTCAACTGCTAGTTCTCAGTATATGGGTGGTGTGTATGGGGCAATAGTACTATTTTCCATGGGTTTAACTTTTTAAGTGTGACAGATTTGGTTTGTGATGACTTGCTCACACACAGCAGGAAGTTCCTATGACAACTATAAAAACGTAATTTTGTTTACAAAAATCCATTTAGAGCATCTCTTGATCCTTAACTTTGAATCTCAGGGCTCCATAACCATTCACTTCTCACCTTTACTTTTAATTCTGGCTATTGCAATTGCAACATTCACAGTAATATATTTCAAGTAACAGGCTAAGCACTAGAATTCATAATATATTAACTACTAATCACATTGCATGATTCATATCAAATACCCTGCATTACATTAGCAAGCATTATGGTCAGTAACATTTGCAGGAGCGACCTGAAAGAATGTAAAATAATTAAAAAGGAATTTTTAAAGATGTCTACAAAATTCTTTGGTGGGGACTTCCTGATAACTATTTCCACAGAGGAGGAGACAACATTGACTGTTGCAATAAAAATCCCGGGCCAGATTCTTAGATAATTGTAGACTGTCATAGAACCATTGACTTTAATTGAGTTCATATGCAAAAACCAAAAATGCCCTTATTTGTGGTATTAATTACACATTACAGTAGTACAAATGGGAAGAAGTTTAAAATCAAATGTATTTCTCACCATTTCTCTCTGCTCTCCAGCAATTTTGGGTTTGCCATAGAACAATTTTTAACCCATAGTCTGTCTTTTCCATGGTGTACTGTAATTTAGGCATAATGGGTCACTGTGATGGAATGAAAACTTGGTTGAAAAGTTTTTTACCCAAATAAACATATGAGCATAGTACTATTTTATGTTACCCAAGTATAATTCTAGGGATTACAGAGTACTTTGGAAAGAGTCACACATCAGCCGAGTAGAATATACAGTGCTTGTGCTGGTAATTCTACTTAATAAAAACAATGTCGCAGTAATGTCTAGAAGAACTACTTCATTGCAATCTGCTGTTTTTGCCTAGAGGAAAACAATCATCTAACATGGCAACTGCAGGAGAATATATTATTAGCTCTTTATCTCTCTGTATTTCTAGGTACTTAATCTGGACCTTATCCCCAAAGTATCTAAATCATCTTACATGCCAAAAAGTCAAGATACAAAACATAAATTGCTCAGCCATATGAAGATACAGGTTGAAATCCTGACCTTGTTTAAGTCAATGGGAGTTTTGCTGTTGACCAGTGGGGTCAGGATTTCATCCACAGTCTATTTATAATCAGCCACATTAGAATTGAGATAACGAGGAAACAATTGGTGCTAACTTGTTTATGCTCCTAAATGTCAGATTTTTAGGTTTTATTAAATTTAATTTAATTTAGAATGAAATAAAGTAAGTAACAACTAAACTCATCTACCACTCAAGCCATCATTAACTGGCATTTTTTGTAGGTATCAAGGCAGAGATGGGTCTTAAGGAGATATTTAAAGGAGAAGGTGGAGGTAGACTCATGTAGAAGTGCAGGGAGAGTGTTCCATTTATAACATAGACACAGCAATGTGTGTGCAAGGAGCTGTCAAATGGTTTGCTGGCTGGTAACACTGACAGAATGATGGTGGGTGGAATGACACAATAGGAGATAAAGACAGGTAAGAAGAGAGGAGCAGAGTTGAAGATGATGATTGAACTCAATGCAGGGAAACAGAGGAGCCAAGAAAAATGGAGTGTAAGGTTGTAAGAGTACCAACAAACTACATTTCCTGGTTCCTATGTGTGCAAAATGTCACGAGAATTAGGACTTCCCTTATTGTGTGTTTCCGTTTTCAACAGAGGTGTGAAGAAAAAGATGGAAAACAAGCATTTCTTACATTTTGGCTACCTGTTGCTCATAAACTAGGAACCTATCAAAATAAATGATCACCTGTGACGCTGAAGTGATTACTCAGCCTATGCCAAACTACCATAAGAATTGCTTCTGCATGTGGGATTGTCAAGGCAACACCCTAAATTCCAAATGTTATTTTTCTATCTTGGGCTTAAATCTTTCATACTGAGATTCTCAGTATGAAATGGGCTTGATTTAAAGAGTCAACAGAGTCAGAAAATGGCTCCAAATCACTTGGATTCCAATGTGGGTTGGAACTACTTGGCCCTATCACCCTTTTTTATAACATCCATAAAAAGGACTAAATCACAGTAAGCAAAATATTTTAAGTGGGAACACAGGAAACCATATACCAAAGGATGATCCAGAGCCTTCCAAGTTTCTCTCAGTTACCTTAATAGTGGTCACATCCCACAACCTTTTTGCTAGGAATTTTTTCTATTTATTTTCTTAAGGGCTTGGTTACACTGGCACTTTATAGCGCTATAAAGCCCCCACGAGCGCTATAACCTCCTCCCCGTCCACACTGGCAAGGCACGTAGAGCGCTATAACTGCTGAGTTATAGCGCTATTGTTAATCCACCTCCGCATGGGGAATAAGGGCTGTAGCGCAGCTGCTGTAGCGCTACAGCAAGAATGTGGACACCCACTGCGCTACAAGTAATCTCTGGAGATGCCTAGAGCCATTTAAGGCAATTGACATCTCTTCCCTTTGTTTTGAACTCGGCTGGAGGAATGCGGAAGTACCTCTTTAGAGTTTCTCTCTTAACTCGGCAGATAAGCAATGCAAATGTTTAAGGAGGGAGCCTGTGTGAAAACAAAGCCTTCTGTGAAGGGAGGCTCACTGACAGGCTTTCAGAAGATCGGAAAAATCACTGGCTCTCTTCCTCTACATACACAGAACACCTCCCCTTCACCCCCCTCGTTTAAAAAGCACGTTGCACCCAGCTGAATGCTGGGATACCTGCCCTAATGCGCTGCTCTTAATGCTGCATTAAGTGCCCCAAATGTGGCCATGCTATACCGCTGGCGCGTCTGAGTGTGGACATACAATAGCGCTATACATATTACTGTATAAGGGGACCGCTATAACCAATAGTGCTATAATCTTGTAAGTGTAACCATACCCTAAATGTCTACCAAAAAGAGTTTATGCTGAAGGGCTCTGAAGGCTGCAGAATGCAGCATGCCAGTTACTTCAAAACAAGATATTCACCCTGCCTCCAGATTCTTTGAAGGTTCTGTAGCTGGAAGGAATGCTAATCTTTATAAAAAATGATCACTTTAAGGGTCTGATCCTGCAATCCTTTGCTCATGCGAGCAGTCCTAACTCCTAGATGTAACCCTATGTAGTCAAAAGAAGGATTCTCATGAGGAGGTTTTATATCTTTACAGTGCAATTCTGCTTCTATTGAAGTTTTTTTTTTAATAACTGACTTCAATGGATGTAGGATCTAGCTCTTAGAAATCTGTGGGAGGAGTGGGCTTTTGTTCCGAGAGAAGTAGTCAAGGTTCTCATACTTGATTAAGATCCAAACATATTATTTTTGCTTTCAAACATTTTTAAATAGCACAAAATACCAATTTGGCTTATTCTGAGAAATGTAATCCTCCTATGGCATAGAAACCCTTCAGCAAATTCTATACTACCCATCCCAGGCATCAGTATCCTGGGTAAGTTCTAGCTGCTACGACAGCCTGTAGAAAGCTTCAGATTGTTCATAGCAGTAATGGGACACTAGTGTGGCATGGATCAATTCTAATATTTATGGGAGTGCAAAAGGGACCTTTGAGTAATTCCCTCTTTCAGCTGTGCTGCGTGTTCCTTCACTACAACTGATAATCGGGCCCTAAACGTCAAAGATTCTCTTTTGGTGCTTGCTGGATTAGGGCAGCAATATCACTGAAACAGTAATAATTAAAATATCATCCTAGCCATAATCAGGAGCACTTCACATCTTCAAAGCGCTGGATGGATTATAGTGAATTAATCATCACTGTATACTCAGAATTGGGCAAGTAAGCATTAGTATATCCCCATATTATAGATCTAGAGGAGTAAAGTGACTTTTCCAAGGTTACACAGCAATTCTGTCACAGAACTAGGATTAAAACACAATAGTTCCTGGCTCCCAGTCCCATGTTTAGTCCACTAGATCATGGAATCACTAGTCTGCTTTAAAAGTGCCATAGACCATGGAATAGAGCTCTTTCTGCTTTTAGAGTCTTGCCTGGTTGGAGCTTCTAACTGAGTTTTGTCAGCCTACCAGATATTCTTGACTAGATGTTCTATAAAAAATAATTAATATCACTATGAAAACATACATGCTCAAATGTAAACTGACTGGTGAAACTAAGCTGTTGATGCTCTCCTTATCACCACAAATCCATGTTTCTCTTCCCATCTTGTCTAGATAAGTACCATGATGCATCTAGGGGTGAACATTCTCAGGGTGATCTTCCATCTTTTCACGATCATATCAGCTTGGTGACTCTGCAGGCACTCTATGAATATTACAGATCTATGCTATCTGTAATGCTATCCGCCCATGAGGACACTGGATTGCTTATCCATGCCATTGTTATAATACATCTTGGCTGAACTGTTATAACACTCTCCCTTTGGAGAATTTCCAGGCAGGGGCTATATTTACGTCAGTTACAACGGATTCAAAATGTCTCTGCCAGGATTTTTAAAACAGACGAACACATTTTCCTCTATTTCACTCAAATTGAGGTCACTACTCTGCCTTTCTGTAAACTTATTAGGTTGCTTGTCAGTTTTGTTGTTTCAGACATTTAGGCATCAAAATCAATGGGAGCTAGGCATCTAAATAGCTTTGAAGATCTGGGCCTTACCTCTTTTATTTCAGCTACTATTGCTGCATTCTACAGTTTTCTGTTGATGGGTCACTTCCTGGAATCCCAAACAAAACTGTAGACTGCGGGGTAAAAATTTCAAAAGAGCAAAAGTGACTTAGGAGTCTACATCCCATTTTCAAAAGTGACTTAGGCACTTTGGAGCCTAAGACTCACCTGTGGTATTCCGTGATCACTCAGTAAGAGATTACTTGTAAGAGATCACATTTATTCTGTATCTGGTTCTAACTGGCTGTTCATAACAAGAGCTTCACATTGCCTTGCTCAGACTCTGTGTCTGGGAAGCTCAGCTCTTAAAGGCACAGACCCCAGTACAGCAGCACCAAGAGTCAATAAGACCTATATGCCTAAGTCGTTTTGAAAATGGGATGTGAGCTCCTAAAATCACTTGCCCGCTTTGGAAAATTTTACCGTAAAGCTTTAAACTGCAGTGTGTGCTCTATTTGAAATTCCTATTCAGTGGACGTTAAGCTTGCCATTTTATGGGTATTTTCATATCTAAATTCCTGCCTTATCTTTTAAAACTTGCCTTTGATTAGCACAGCTGTTATTTATTCTTTTTTCACTTGGCTGGGATTTCTGCAAGGGCTCTGCAGAGTAAGCCTGTTTGTATTTTATTGTGCTGTTATTCTTTTTTTCTTAAGAAGTATATGAACAATGTCCTAAGAGGAAGATTATTACATCTATAAGAATTCATAACATAGATCAGAACAAAATAACTGGTGGAACAAATATTTTCATAATCTTCCGTGAGCCTTATGAAGAAGTCTAAATAATATGTATGGGGAGACCTTTCATAAGACATATCTCAGGGGATCAATAGAAATCAATTGCTTTATGGCAGTAGTCTTTAAAATAAAGATGTAGCAGAACTATATTTAATATATTTAATACAGTTGGGAATCATTTTGGGGGGTGGCATACGTTTCAAAACAGGAGTTTGCCCCATAGCTATGTTCTCTTGCATAGGTTTCACTCTATAGAGTTTTCCAAAATAACTGACAAGTTTTTACATGGTTCTAAAATAAAAGCAGAGGCTTTCTAATACAGGATAATTAAAATGTTTGAATAAAATATTGCATCACCTTATTCTTAATGTTGCTATATCCATTTACAAAACCTAAGGATCAGGCCATTATGTTCAAACAGCACATCACTAAACACCAGAGAATTTCTATAAGTCTATGCCTCTCTCGTGACATTGCCAAATGAATCCTTCTTCTCTTCCCCATTGAGGCAGCAAAGCTAAGCCACACAACATTTTGCTGAACCATAAATCACTTTGAAAACCTGAACTGCCTCCAGTTAGCCCCAGAGCACAGCAGCTCCCGTTACAAGTAAGTCTAACCTTAAATGTCCAACTGGGATGTAAGGAGTGTTATACATTAGATACAGGAGGCAATTGTTCGATTTACTTGGCACTGGTGAGGCATGAACTGGAGTAATGTGTCCAGTTTTGGGCATCACACTAAAAAAGATGTGAACAAATTAGAGCTAAATTGACAAGAGGCTTGGAAAGCATGACCTACGAGGAAAGAATCAGAGGGGTAGCCATGTGAGTCTGGAATTGCAGAAGTAATAAAAAGTCCTGTGACACCTTAAAGACTAACTAAAGTATTAGAGCATA